>CAUYSK010091901.1:0-21585 GCA_963575035.1 Avahi laniger
ATTTGGTGGGGCACGTGAGTGCCTTCATATCATTAAAGAAGAAAGGACTAGCTTGTCAATTGTTACAGAGTTCAGGACCAGGACCAAAACCGTTACCTCAGTACAAGGAAAAACTTTCTGTCCTGAATTTGAGATACCTGCCTCAAAGGATATCAGTTACTCTTCCCTGATGGTATCCAAGAAAACTTATTTTGAAAGAGGACTCATCAAATATAGATGAATATATCAATGATGTCATAGGTTTATGTGAGGAATTTCTTCCTGCACCCCTAATGCCTGATGACTCTATGGACACACATGTCAGATCTCGACTTCTCTTGCAAAATTGGAAGCTCTGTCAACACTGGGCCCACATGACCACATGTAACTCCCAGCTAGAGCTGAATCCAGGTGGCTTCTTTTACAGAGGACAAGCGATCTCTAGTTTGCCACATTCCCCACCAGTCCCTATTATCTATCAGCTGGCATTACATATTTATAATACTTGCCTGGACCTGTAAGCCTTGCAAGTTTTTGAGTCCTTTTCTCTGTGCACGCCTAACCCAGTGACATATTTTAGTTGCCAACATCATCAACGCCTATTTAAATAGAATGTTGTGTAGGTCACCCTCTGCCTGTACTGCAGCCCATCGTAGGTTTCAGAATCAGATGTTGCAATCTTGGTAGAGGGCAGGATTGGGAAGCAAAACTCAGTTTCTCTCATAATAACACATCTTTGATAAGTCCCAGTAGGCAGATTAAGTCCTCTATTCATAAGCTAGTTTAGTCTCCTCTTAGTACAATTTAAAATCACATTAAGTAAAACTCTTTTCTAAGATATCATATTTATATTTGAACATCTTATCAATTAACATCTGCAAAATCTTTAGACTTCGCACATCATCTATCAATAACTTACATGGAGTGTTTTCTGTATGCAGAGTGCTGGCCACAGTATTGGTCGTTTGCTGGCACGCTCATTGTCAGTGATTCTGAAGACACATTCCCTCCCACGGGAAACAAAGAACAATGTGACACCTGTCTGTTGCCATAAGAGTCTAGTAAAATGGAATATTTTGGGGAAATCAGAGGCCTCGAGTATGGGAGTGCACACAAAAAGAACACATGTGGTGTCAGAGCCTCAATCTGAGCATAACTATATTAACTTTGTAATTTTGTTGTGATTACTGATGTTGATGCGCTACCACCACCATTACTGTAATTGGTGTTATTTTGGGTTTGGGAGGCTCAGATGGAGTTGGATAGCTTAGGAAGCAGAGCAGCAAAACAGGAACATATATTAATTCAATACTGTGTTTGAGGGAATGTTTTTAAAAATATTTTCCTGATATCTCATTGTGGTTTTGATTTGCATTTCTCTGATGATTAGTGATGTTGAGCATTTTTTTCATATGTTTATTGGCCATTAGGCTATTTTCTTTTGCAAAGCTTCTGTTCATGTTTTTATCCACTTTTTAATGGGATTGATCTTTTTTCTTACTGATTTGCTTGAGTTCTTTGTAGATTTTGAGTATCAGCCCTTTATTGGATGCATAGCATGCAAATATTTTCTCTCATTCTGTAGGTTGTCTATTTGCTCTGTTGATTGTTTCCTTGGCTGTGTAGAAGCTTGAAACTTGGAGGAATTATATCAAATGGAAGACTAAGTAACTGAATCCACACAAAGAAGTCCCTCAAAGCATCTTGTCAGATTTGGGCCTTGGAATATGTCTACTGTGTGACGGAGACTGGTTAGGTACAGGGGATGTAGAGAGAATAAAACTAACCCCTCTCTTAAGGAAAACCCACTCATGGAGAAGTCAGAGCACAACAGAAAAAAACATATTGATTACACACCACAAAATACATGTGTGGTACAGATAGCCAGTGCTTTATCCCTGTGGCCCTTGGTTTTCTGTCTCTGAGATGGGGTTGTGATAGTAGCCTTTCCCAAAAAGTAGTTTTTGAAAAATAAAAAGTGTTTATGACAAGAAAAAAACATAGATATCAAATAAATGTAAACTCATGAATTATTGGTTTTCAGAATTCAGAGTTTAAACTCTCATCTAACAACTGTAGTATGTGAATATTTATGCTTTAAGTTCAACGATCATTGAACTTGACCACTACTTAACATTTAATGCAAACTATAGCAGTGAACAAGACAGATATGGCCTTTTTTTCCTTTGAGTTTATACAATCTAGAGGAGGAAGACAGACAATAAATAAACAAAAAAGAAAAATGAAGAGGACGGTTTCTGGTAGTGATGAGTGCTGTCACGGAAACAAAGACAGGCGGCATGAACAGGGCTGACAGGGAGGCGGAGAGGATAGACAGCTTCCTCGAATTGTGAGGTCAAGAAAGCATCTGTGAATCAAACACAGAAAGCTGCTTAGCAATGAGACCCTGATGCGGCCTAAGTGACAATGGATGAGGAATTTGTTTTTGAGGGTTTTCCTTATTTCCTCTCTCCATCCCCTTCCAACATGAGCATCTGCTTCAGCCCCAGTCCCTACCAAAGTGTTAGGTGGTCCATTTGTGCTGGGTAATTAATAAAGAACAGAAATTTATTTCTCACAGTTCTGAGGCTGGAAGTCCAAGATCCAGGCCCTGGTGGGTTTAGTGTCTGGCAAGGCCGCTCTCTGCCTTGAAGATGGTGCCTTGTTGCTGCGCCTTTCAGAGTACACAAATGCTGTGCCCTCACATGGTGGAAGAAATGAAAAGGCAAGAAGGGGCTGAACGAGTTCCCTCCAGCCCTTTAATAAGGTAGCTAATCCCATTTATGAGAGTGTCACCCTCATGACTTGATCAACTCCTAAAGGCCCCATCTCTTAATACTATCACATTGGGGTACAAGTTCCAACCTGAACTTTGTGGGGGACACAAACATTCAAATCACAGCAGGTAGTGACAAGACCATTAGGTGATAGGGTTCACAGGCATGTTCCTAGAACTTGGTGCTTCCTCAGAAGTGGCTGGCAGTTCAAAAGAGGACCCACGGTCCAACTATGCTGAACATAAACAAATATTCACCCTCTATAGAAGACAAAAATATATATATATATATTCTTCACTTGTGTTCAAACACTTTGAATAGAAAGAGCCCTACCCTGGATTAAGGTTTTGGCTCCAACAAGAACTAGATATACGAATCTCCCGCTCCATCAGTGAGCCAGTGAGCATTCTGTCTTCATAACCTAATCCTGACTCAGCAGACTCTACAGGTATCAATATTTTGGGGCTGTAGTCTTTCCTGCTCAGAGCTCAACTTGGTTATTTTGGCATTCATGGAAATGTACTTTGCAGACTTCCAATAAGGGTAATTAATCAGCAGTGACATTGGCCATAGAACAAGATAGGGATATGCCATTCCTGGGAGATGTAGGACTCTGCTGATGGCCAACATTGGTTCAGGGATTCCCAGTGACTACACCGAACTTCCCACCTCAGCAATCTAGGAAACTTCCACGCAGCTCCCTCTCTCCCTCACTCAGACTTGCCTCGAGGTCCAATGACCCTCCCAACAGCCTCCCAGCCCCCTCCCCATTTTCTCTCACATGGGCATTTCCCCTCATAAAAAGCCTTGTATATTTAATCTTATTTTGACTCAAACTAATATAGTTCTTTTATTTGTTTCCCCCATTTTAGCTCTTCGGATTTTCAGTTGTCACCTGACCTCAGCCCTCCTTCCCTGCCCAGCATGCCCAGTGCCCAGAGACTCTGAATGCCAGCCACAAATGTCTGTTCTGGCCAACCTCTGTCCTGACCCTCAGAGGGGGCTCTACTTCATCCTTTCAACTTATGATAATAAAGTCTATTTAACTTTTGCCTATTTGCTGCATGACTCCTTCACAACTGACAATTTGCAAGTACTAAGAGTGTCCCAAGATGTCACATAAACTCTCGAGGCAGCTCCCAGGAGGAGACCTGCATCCCCATGACTGCTCTGAGCCCTGGAAGCATCACTGAGACAAATATCTGATATCCGATAAGACTATTCTGAAGACAAAACCATGCATTTGGGTGCTCTGATGTGTTTATTAAAAAAAAATAGTGTAGTTTTACAGCCTCACCTTGTGTAGAAATACATAAGCAAAGAAGAGAAAAAAGCTGTACTGGGCTAAATATACCCCAAGGACTTGGAAACTTCCTGCCCAAGAACATAAATGAACCACTGCCCCAGTTTTCAAAATCAAGTTCCCACAATTTTCTGGGACTTTATAACCTATAGTCCTTTTACAGATACTAACCTAGGAACAGGCTGGTTACTGGCCACCCTAACGGAAGTATGTAAAACACTCAGCTCCATTTCCAGCATCCAGCAGGTGCTCAATTAATAAACATTAGGTCCTTTCTACCCTTTTATGATCTCATCTCTCACGTTCAGGTACATTTTAGAAGAAAAACTTAGAGCTGTTCCCATTCCAAAAATTTAATAAGTTGGAATGTGTTGTCTTTTGTTTCTGATCTGGTTGTCAGGAAAGAGAGGTGGGGTAAACTATTGCATGCTTTGGTCCAGAAAATATGCAAAGAATGTCTGCGGTGCTAGGAACTCATTTCAGGGTTTTAAAATGTTTACCCAGGGCCACAGTTTCTGGGTGATCCAGTCATAACCACCTGTGTGCAGTGACTATAGAAAACAGAAGGAAGAAGAGTCAAAAACTGCCTCCCAAGCTTCACATGAGAAAGTGGGGGGAGGGGAACATAAGTGTGTGTCCAGGGCAAATGGCATCAAATAGGGCCATGAGAGCCAAGAATATTATAGTGTCTGAGAGTGATCACTGATGAGACCTCCTTAGAATCTGCTGAATAATGGTGTCATTTTGGTGTTCCGTTGCCCACATGATTCCCCACTGAGCTAGGAAAAAAACATAGGTAAAATCCAGACCTGCTTGAATTACCTAACTCTACTCAACACTTTAAATAAAATATCCTGGACTCCTGCTGGGGAACAAACTTTGCAGTGATGGATTCGAGAAGTATATGTCATCAAATGGCTATGGCAGAAAAGGACAAAGGAAGACAGCATCTTTCTTTCCTTTAGAGTTCTACCAATTTAAAAGGATACCCCAAGATACTTGGGAGCCCCTTCTCTCTTTCTGGTATTAATCAAAAAAGTCACTGGGGACATAAACTATCTTGAAGTGTTGGTATCTTGTATTTTGTTATCTTATACACCTGGATAACATAATTGCATGTGGAAGGACATTGAAACTCCCCTTCTACTGAACTATGTGGGAGAAAGTGCTCTGAAATCACCCTCTTGTCACCTTCGCTTCTACTGGCCTCGGTTAAGTCTATAGGGCATAGAGCATCACAGCAAAATGGATGAGCAGTGGCCCCGAAGACCACCACTACTACCAATTGGCCCTATTAAAGGGGATTTTAAAAACCTCATAGAATTCGGTGTGTATTTTAGGGATTTGTGGAAAAGTATTCCATTGTTCCAAAGCCCTTTAATTGTCATAACCTTGAACCCTCAATTTGCACAGGGAACGACAAGGAAAGGAGAATTCCAGGCCAAAGAAGAGCCCAGTGTCCCAACCCTGAACCCTCTGAGGGTCTTAGGGTACCACGTGTGGGCAGGTGCTCAGGTGGCCTGTTTAGCAGGGCTCCTCATACAGCACTTGCTGAACCTGCCAACTGTTCGCCTGCATTCTGAGAGCAGGTCTGAGGGCCTACGGGCTGAACTGCAGTGGGTTCAGGAAGCCCCTCACTTTTACCAGCAAAAGTCTGCCTGATTGTGAGATTCAATATCCCTTCCACAAACTACTTCGCCTTGCTACAGCATGAGCAACCAGTGGCACAGCCTGTATTTTGCTTCAACCTGGGAAGAGTTTGGTGTTTCATTGGTAAAGTTCCAGATGAAGGTTATATTTTGGTTGTCTTACACAATATATATTTTTAAAGGCTAGAGTCCATCTGTGTGCAAGATTGTTACACAGTGTACATCCCAGGAGACCTGAGGCCTACAGAAGAAACAGCAGGTTTACATCACAGTATGGAACACATGTTCCTTAAAAGATAACAGGATAAATCAGCCACACTTTTTAAAATTGGTATGTTCCTTGCTGAGCAGCTCTAGTCGAATTCATATAAGTTAAATGGCTGTGTAGCAGGTTTGAAATTCACAAACATAAAATGAGATGTGCAAGGACATAACTATTTTTCTGTCACTGAACACCTTCATCAATCAGGCTATGCTAACTGCAGTGACAAACAACTCCCAACTCTCGGTGGCTTAAAATAAAGGTTTATTTCCCACTTATGATGTACGTCCAAAGTGGATCTGTTGCAGTCACTAACAAACCCAGGGTGACACAATCTTTATCACCTTATGACATCACCATCTTAACATAAGTCTTTAGGATTTCCCGTGGTCTAAAAAGAGAGCGGGGAGAATTGTGTTGTAGCCCATAAATGCTTCCACCCAAAAGGGATATACATCATTTCCACTTGTATTTTACTGTCCAAGGAAAGTTGGATGGTCACACACAAACTTTACAGGAATATGTGTCCCAAAGGAGAGAACAGACATTTTCATAAGCACTAGTAATGGTTATTACATCACCTTCGCTTTGGAGCTGCCATTTCCACTGAGGTTGAGCATTTCCTGATCTCAGCACTTAAATGGGATCTTTACAAGCTTTATGCAAATCAAGTTTCATATCAAGGCTCCCTGTTCTTCCCTTCCCATATGACTTTCAGATTTCTACCTCTAGCCCTTCTATGTAGTAGTTCTGGAATCTCCACTGTGGGTGACTGAGTCCCTTATAGCTTAAACTGTCTCTTGGGGATAATTATACAATAAGTTCAGGATTTAAACTCACTCCATCAAGTTCAAACTCTCTATAAGTGCTGTAGACTTCTCACTCTACCTCTCACCCTGTCACCACCCAACCTGGGGAGATGGCATAGGAGAATCACCTTCACCTCAAGGCCCAAAGAAAATTCCCTGATTATATTGGTCATCTTAGGAGGGAAAGATCCAACAGTTAATGTAAAATTTTTGGTGGGGTAGTGGGGGCGGGGTTACCATAAGATTTGAGGACATCACTTCCCGCTGTAAGACTGGCTCTCAAAGCGCCCAGCAAAAAAAACTTACATGGGAAAATGATGTGGAAACAACACAAAGCCGTAATCCTTTAGCTTAGTGTGGAAAACCTTCGTGTCTTTTTAAGCTGAGAGCTGGAACCTTAAGTATGCCTTTGCAGTGATTGATCACTCCAGTTGTTATGCAGAATCTTATTCTATAAGAAACTCAGGGACTAGAAGACAAACAAAAATCCAAGGCAAATTGAGATAAATGTTCCTTAATATATCAGTTTCCTGTTGGCAACTGCTGTGATCATAGAAAAACTTTGAGGTCTGCTATTGCAGATAGTATTCCAGTTAGCAGGGGTATAAATATCCTTGACCATACCCTATACCCTTCAAAAAGTCCTTCAAGTGAAATATTCAACCAAATGATATTTTTCCCAAGGTCACTATATCCATATGAAAATATATTTAAGTAAGAATAAAAATCAGCATGTAGCATTCATTGTTCATGACTCAAAATAGTTATGTGCTCCGTATGTGAGCAGGAATGACATTATTCATTGATCTCTGCTTTGAGGTGTGAGAAGGAATTGGAAGTTTAGGAAATCTCCCCTAGTGTAAAGCCAAAAGAGAAAGGAAAATCCCAGAAGTTTTTCCAGTTAGCTACATCCCAGCTCTCTCTCATCTCTGGTGATGACAAGTGTGATGTCTGCACTGGAAGGCAAGAGGCTAATTTGGCAATCTCTGATAAACACAAAGTATCTGATGAGTTAAAAACTGCTCTTATGAAATGGTACAACAACAGTAATAGATTGGCTAAGAGTTCCGTGAGTTTGGACAAACCAAAGGATTTCTTTATTGTCCTTCTGATATTGGAGGAAAAGGCTAGCTTTTGGCCACTTAGTCCAGAAAATGGAAATCAGGGCATTTAAAGCAATCAGCTCTCAGGGAGGACTCTTGAAAGAAGCCACATCATACCTTACTGGGAGCAGGGTCAAGAGGAGCAGACTCTCCGAGTCAGAAGTTTGCACTGATGACACCCCAGACTGAGGAGCCAAGCAGCTCATGCCAGAGGCCTTAAACTGTGACATGTGGCCTTGGAGCTGGAGAGTCCAGCCCTTGTCACCCTTGGGATGTGTTAAGGATCAAGGAAATAGAAGTCTTGTTTTGGGGAAATTACAGCCAGTGCATGGGAAGACTCTCAACTCAGAATGGCTCTAGGCCAATGAGTAGCAATCACTAGACAAGAAGCCACCAGGTTTCATGGAAGAATGTGCCTTCTTCAAATTCTGGACCAGACAACTCCGTTTCATCAGTGAAATCACTAGATTGCAATTGTCACCATGGCAATGGACGGGGTAGCCCAGGATGCCCCGAGCAGCTGCCCCTGCTTTCTTGCAAGCCAGCAGTTGTATATAGGATCGGTGTGCTGGACTGTGGAGGCCTTGGGAGCCTTGTAATTTTCACAAAAGAGGGAATCCTAGAGGGGAAAAAATAATATTCTTGCCAGAGTAATATGGGTCTGAGCTATTAAATTAGAAAAATAAAAAGATGTTCCCTTATTTTGAATCCCAAACTGTTGAGGTAAAATATGTCTCTTATATTTCTTAGGCATTTGTTGGTTTCTTCAACTAGAATTTGAGTTGCTGGAAAGTAGGAACAATGTTCATTCATCACTGTGTATTCTGGGATATATTACAATTACAGCAGAGGTCAACATTTTCTGTAATAAGCCAGATAAGTAAATATTTTAGTCTTTGTGGGGAATACGGTTTCTGTTGCAGCTACTCAACTCCCAGTGAATTGTAAAAGTTGCCACAGATAATACATAAATAAATAGCTGTGTTCCAATAAAACTTTATTTACAAAAACAGGTGGCAGGCCACAGGACCATAGTTTGCTGACCTTGTTTTATAGCATAGAGTGGTAGAAAGACTATAAGTTTTAAGGCAAAATATTCCTTATTTCATATTCTTGCTCTGCCTCTCATATAACCTATCTTAAAAATTTTATTATTGCTATTATTATTATTATTTTAGAGACAGGGTCTCACTCTATTGCCCTGGCTGGAGTACATGGTCATAGCTCACTGTAGCCTCAAACTCCTGGGCTCAAGCATCTTCCCTCCTCAGCTCCCCATGTAGCTAGGGCTACAGGTACTTGCTACCACAAATGGCTAATTTTAAAAAAAATTTTGTGAGACTAACTCTCACTATGTTGCCCAGGCCAGTCTTGAACTCCTGGCCTCAAATGATCCTCCCACCTCAGTCTCTGAAAATGCTGGGATTACAGACGTGAGCCACTATGCCAGGCCTGCCTCTAACATAATCTTTTAATCACAGTTTTCTTTTCTGAAAAATGGAGTATAATAATATATCACACATATAAATAAAAATGACAGGTATAAGAGATCACGAGAATGTTTGGAGCATAAGAAAGTACTCAGCAGATGTGTTTCCCTAGTAGGTGCTTAATTCATAGAATTTAAATTTGAAGATGTTTTATTTTAAAAGGTGTCTTGACTAGTCTTTCCTAGAGAGTTCTTTACCACTCATCTAGAGGTCATGTTTGTCATTGATTTCAGCAGAAAGGCAATGGAATCAGAAAGCTCAAATGGAATTTGGGTTGTAATTCCAATTGATACATGTTGATTTAAATCTCTAAGGCCAATGTAATAACTCATAAAGTTACAAGGAACAGGGAAATGGAGCCTTCAGACTTACTATGTGATTAACCTCCAACACACAGAGAGAAAGAGCATAATAAATGTGTAGCATTTGCTACACTCTTTTGGTGGTGAAATTAAGAAAAAAAAAATAAGTAGAGTGTATAGACACTAGGAGATCGTTCAGAAGACTCAGCTGAATTGGATTAATGTTGCAACAAATCATCCTCTGATGAACTCCATAATGATGGCATTTATTGACCTGAGTTTTGGAGAAAAGCATCATACATGAAGAATTTGCTGTAAAATATGTGTTTAATGGGAAGAACGAAGCTAATGTTTGGAATGCATTTTTGTTTGCCAGGGGTGTAAACAAAGCACTTTATTTCCCCATTCCCTCTGTGGAGCTCTGCTTTAAACATTATGCTGTAGCAGAAGCAATTACATATGAAGGCACAGGTTGTTATATTTGTTTCCAGTGAAAAAGGCCAGTGAATTATGGGCTCCCTCATTGTTTTATCCAGTTAAGCGCCCAGACATGGGAGGCTGACACCTATTCGTCCCAGCCTTTTCAGCATGCGAAGGGCCACTGTGACACCCAGGTGGTGCACTTCTCTTTTGTGACGTTTAGTGTGAGCTGAATAGAATATTTCATGCAAATTGTTCCTTTCTCTAGGAAGGTATTCCCATTTCTCCCTCTAACTAAAAGTGCAAATTTATTTTTAAAAATAATATTGAAGAGAGTGGGTCAAAAAATCCTGATACAGATGTTTTTGTGGAAGGCCTCATGGTAGAGCATTAAAAGCATGGCTTTGGTGAATTCCGGCTGTGAAAGATCAGAGGAGGGACCTGGTGTGAGTCACCATGCTGCTTACCTTCTCAGAGTCTGTTTCCTCATTTACATAATGGGAGAATAACAACTGTGCTTTTGGTAGTGGAAGTTAAATGATAATGAATATAACACACATAGCATCATATCAGATACAAAGCATATGATCAATAAGTAGCATCTAACCATTATTATGTATATTATTTTTTTATTTACCGAAATCAGTGAGTTATACTTTCTGGATACAATGAGTTAGCTGAGGAAGTAGAACTCTAAGAAGAATTTCACTAAAGAGTGAAGTTATTCAGTAAATATTGCTTGATTTGATTTAGCACAGCCATCATTCTTATGCTCTGCTGGTTCCAAATTAGGCCATAGATATTTTCTCAGCTATTTTAATTAGAATCAGATGGAAGAAGAAACAGAGGCATTGAATATAAGAATCTGTTTTATATCCATCCCCTGAGGGTAGACAGAGGAAATAATAGGTCTTTTCAATCTTTAATTTTAATGACTCAAACAGGAGAAAGGTTGCCAGGACAAATGGAGATGCTTTCCCTCCGTGGGTACAGGATAATTTGATACAAGCTCCCTTTTCCAACAACAGAAGTTAAGGCCATGACTCAGCAGACCAGACAGGCGACAGACTAAAAAAAGTCTCTGTGTGCCCTTCTGGACCTTGGATTGAAAGCTGGTTTATCTGGTCTCCTTATCATATTACTGCAATTTCAATAGGTGTCGTATTACAGACTTGGCTCACCCCTCACCAAAGCTGTCACCACCTTTGCCAAGTGCTCATGAGAATACTGATGTCAAGGCCGTGGCGGGTGAATGGAGCACGTTTTTGTGTGCATCTCTTTTCATGTGCCTACTAGCATGTGCAGTGTGCACCTGCCGAGCATAGCCACGTACATTCAGGTTGAGGGGTGGCCTTTGTGTGTCTCTTCGGTGCTCAGGCAGAGGGATTCCACTTCACTGTGCAACTTCCATGAAGTCAATTATCTCTTACAGATCCCATTAAGTTCAGCATTTGGCCTTCTTGGAGTTAGATTTGTAGAATGAAGCAAAGTAATAAAGAAATTTTAAGTCATACAAGTTATTGAAAGACCACCTGTGACCAAAGGATGCATCAATTTCCAACAAGAGCTCTTTGGAAAAATGTGCCCTGTGATCCACAGCCCAGCACACACAGCTGTTCTCCTTTATGTAGGCTACTGACACACACATTCCCCAGGGCAGGTCGAGCAGAATGCTGCACCCTGAGAACACATATGGGGCTTGATCTCTCCTTTTGAAGCCACAGCCAACTCTGAGTTCAAAGACATTAGCAAGTATCTTGGTCCATTCAAGCTGCTATAACAAAATACCATAGACTGGGTGGCTTATAATATTTGTTTTTCACAGTTCTGGAGGCTGGGAAATCCAAGATCAAGGTGCCAGCACATTCAGTGTCTGGGGAGGGTCTATTTCCTGGTTCATAGACGGCACCTTTTTGTCATGTCATTCACACAGCGGATGGGTTAAGGCAGCGCTCTGGGGCCTCTGTTACATGGGCACTAATCCCATTCATGAGGGTTCTACGCTCATGACCTAATCACTTCCCCAAAACCCCTCCTCCTAGTACCATCACCTTGGGGATTACAATTTCAAAATATAAATTTGGGGGGATACAAACATTTAGCCACAGCAGCAAGGATGAGGGAAAGCCATGACCAGATCATCTATAGGTTTTCCAGAAGCTAGTTTAGCCTGGTTTTTGTACAGTTGTATTTTGGTTTAGTTTAGTTTCATTTTGTCTTTTATTAACTCTTTGCTACATTTGTTTTTTTCTTGGTTGTAAGCTAATGTATGCTATTAGTAGGAAAGGTTGAATACAAAACAATACCCACAAGCATGGAAGACATGAATAGTGAGTATCATGCTGGTAAACTGGCTTTCAGGGCAGTGGGGAGGGTGACCTGGTTTACAGTCTTTGCCAATTTCCATGGTGTAAATACTTCGATCGTGGCCAATTTCAAACTACCAACAGTTTAACGACTAGCTCTCAAATTTCTTAAATATTTACCAATAAGCTCTTGCTAGCCAGTCCTGGCAAACCACTAGGAAAGCCCACCACCAAGAGGCAACCCTTGTTAGGAAAATGACTTATTTATTTCCAGTCATTTGGCTGCATCTTTTGCACAAGGTAATTTATATTATAAATAAAGGATCATATGCTGCTTTTTCATGGTGCTTGTTTTTTGAATTTATTCCATGACTACATTTTATGAATTTTTCACAAAGTGCTTCAGTAGCCAGCTTTTTTATACAGAAGGAATTGCACAGGTTTTGGAAGCAAATAGAACTATATTCAAACAGTGAAGTCATCATTCACCAGTGGTGTGGCTATGGAAATATAACTTAACCTTGTTGAGCCTCATTTTCTCACCTTCCAGGTGCTGATAACAAACAATGCTCAATTCACCAAATGAAAATAGTTGGCATTAAGTGATAGTAAAATTTTAATTCTTTTCTTCTCATTTCCAACCCTTATTTAATAGTTGGCTTGTTCTTACTGCGCACACCAGTCTTATCAATTGGGAATATCCTTCTTGGGTCCCTCATGAGAAAGGAAGAGCAGAACAGTATCATTGTATAAAGAGGCCTATGTCCTCAGGTGGCTGCAGTTTCTTAGAGAGTCAGACACCCTCTTCCCAAGCTCCTGTCCTTTTTTCAAGTGACTTGCTAAGCAGAGTGGCCAAGTTCACAGATTGATAGTCAAGAGGCCTGAGGGCTGTGGATGCATTTTATAGCTTGTTCAGCTGGTTGGATTCAGAGAACATCATTGCTAGAAAGGACCTGGAACAAATAGCCTCAGTCTGTTTTTATGAAGAACCAAACTGTAAAAAGTAATGGAAAATATTGGTTACGTGATTGTATACATACATATAGTACCAATATTGGTAACATTTAATGCATTTAGTGCATTGCTTACAAATTCTATGCCTTTCTGTTGGAATGCACACTTACTGAGAACCCTGTTTAAATCAAAATAGGGAAATAAAAGTGTTTCATTAGGTGTGGCCAACTTGAAAGTTTCTCCCTTTCCTTCCATTGGAGGGGACAATGTAGCATGAAATTGCATAAACAGGGCTGAAGAGGAAGATGCAATCATGGGTCCCCACGTGGCACAGACCACTAGCTGCCTTCCAACATTCACTCTTTCTCTCTTCTTACAAGTAGAACCTTTATCTGCAGAAGCCTGGGCCGCTGATGCCAGGACCAATCCCGTGCTCCACGTCCTGGGACTTACATTACATGAAAGAAAACACGAACTTTTATCTTGTTTTGAACTCCTATTATCTGGGGAGTTTGTTACATGCCATCAAACCTAATCCTAATTAATTTCCCACAAAATTCAAATCCAGGAGAACTGATCCCCAAATATATAATGTGAATTGAATTAAAATTGTGAGAAGCCTAGTCAACTGGATCAAAGAGCATATGATTATAACAGCCATAAAAACATCTAGAAAATAGATACCTACTATGTGCCAGGCATTGATTTTTAAACACAGTATGTGATTTAACCTTGTGAAATAGATATCATCACCCTCATGTTGCTCAATGAGGTAAAAGAATAGCCCCAAGGTTACTTTAGACAACCTGCAATGGAGCCAGAATTTAACTGTAAGCTTGTCTAACTTCAAATCTCATAATCTTAACATCCTTTTTATCAGCTATTTCAAAGAAATAAGGAATCCAAAGGCACTCAGGCATGGTCTCAAAAACCACAGTTCTTCTGTAAAGCCTTTAAGTATCCGTCAGATCCCCCAATCATTTCTGCAACGTGAGTGAAAAGGATGAAAGTTAGTTTTAATATTGATTTTAAATTAATATGGAAGTTAATCTTTAAACTAGATCAGCTGAATATTAACCAGTGCTTATCTAAAAAGTCAATGAAAATGTATGAAGAAATGCATAATTCTGCACTACACATATCTTTTAGCATTTATTTTTTCCAGATTTTTACAGGACAATGGACAATTATTCCTTTGGAATACATCACCTGATTCCAATTTTTTACTTGAATTCATACTCCTGGGATTGGAAGAGAATTCTTCATTCCTATGGCAACCATGTTTTGTTCGCTTCCCCTCCCCTCTAAAAATTCAAGCAGATACCCTTTATTTCGTAACTGGAATAAACAGAAGAAACCGGTGACTATTTTTAATACATGTTTTCCTTCACAAACGGTCTCTTCACATCAAGTGAGAAGAAATATTCTTCGCAACCTCCCCTCCACTTGCCATCAGTTTTGTTCTTAAGTATTTGTCATTGAGCAATTACCAGTTGTGCTAACACCTTGTCAGAGGAGCCTGGGCTTAAGGCTGTCCAGTTACTGGTCTATGGGATGGAGAAGTCCTTTAAGGTTGGTTAATCCCCTCTTAAAGAGCCTCTGGAACAGATAGGAGATGCCTCATACATTTCAATAAGAGCCAGCAGAAGCAAGGAATGTCCATGTAGTAGAATTAAACATAGCCCTTTAATGTCTTCCACTCTTCCCAAGAGCATGGAGGCCTTCGAAACTCATTTCCAAGTATCAGAGGGCTAAGAAGTTCTTTCTGGGGTTGCAAAGCCATCAGATGTTAGGCAGAATAGGGCCCAGCAGATGGGAACTTTAATTCATAGCTGTGCCCACAAGCTCACCAGAGCAGCTTGTGGCTGTCTGAGGTGACCCTAGTGGCTAATCAGCCACTGCCCCTTGTTCATGTTCCACCTGATACTGAGCTGTCGGTGGAAGCGTTGGCCCACCTGCCCAGCCTCCCCACCCTGCTCACTCACTGTCAGTTGATGGAATATGTTTCACTGGGATCGTGTATATGTTCTCCTCAGCTCCCTCTCCCACATAATGAGATGGTTACAAGCCAGGGCCTTATGGTCACACAGAGTTACTGGTACTTGACTTTTGGAAAGTTACTTCGTCTATGTGAAGCTCGGTGCCCTCATCTAGAATTGGGGTTAAAAACACCTGCATCGTAGGATGGTTGATGAGGTCACATGTGTGAAGCACCTGGTTCATTCTTTAATTTACTATTTACATTTTTAATATTTACTAAATATTTCCTCCTCATCATCATCATCCTTATTACTATTTTCCAATTGGAAATCCTAAGCTTACGTGTGACGGTCACAGTAGAGCACTCTACTCTTCCAGATTTGAGGGAAGCTCAAGTTTTTCATTAACCTCTTCAGTCCTGGGCTGCTTCTACTTTTCCATTATTAGGTAACATCTTTTAGTGTACCAGGATCCAATGCAGACATAAAATACTAATGATAAGACATGTGCTGGGATTAAGACAGACCCTCAGTTAAATTCCAGTTCCACCACGCACCTGCTGGTTCCGTGAGTGTCAAATGAATAAGGCGCTGCCCTCTCTGGCCTTCAGTCCCTCCCCTGTGAGTCTGAAATAACAGTACTTTCTTCACAGAATTAGAAAACAGACCAGATAAGGCGTGTGGCAGTGCCTGCTATGAAGCCTGACATATAAATGTTAATGCCTTTGCTGAGAAGACATTGCTGTTGGAGCTGTTATGGTTACTAACTGCTGCAAAACAAGACACTCTAAACATAAGGACTTAATAATAATCATTTATTTTGCTCACACATCTGCAGTTTGAGTAAGACTTGGCAGGAACAGCTCATCTCTACTCCATGGGTGGCTGTCAGCTGAGTGGGGCAGCTTAACTGGAGGCCAGAAGATCACTGTCAAGGTGGTGCCCCATCTGTAGCTAGAAAGCTGGTGCTGGCTATTGACTGGAAGCTCGCCCAGGACCAGGGGCCGGGCCTCTCCCTGGCCCGCTAAGGCCCCTTTGCAGCATGGTAGTGGGCTCCAAGAACAGGCATTCTAAGCCTTGGAAGTCACAGAGTGTCACTTGTTTTGGACTCTATGAGTGGAGGCAGTTGCAAAGATCTGCTCAGGTCAAGGGGAGGAGACAGGCCCCATCACTCAATAGAAGGAGCTGAGGTCAGATTCTAAGAGCATGTCAGGTGGGAAGTATTGTCGCCACTACCTTTGGAAATACAACTTGCCACAGATGCATTTGTCTGGCCCAGCAGTGGTCTGGACTTCCTGCTGGGCCACACCAGGCACGGTGTTGCCTTTCCATTGAGCTAAACCCTCAGTCCTTGGGAGGCTGGTTGCTACTCTAGGTTAAGGCTTATACAACTTATAGTCAAAAGCCAACTCTGCCACTTACCCAGGTGGCTTTAAGGAAATAATTGAACCCCTTGGTTTTAGTCCTTGTCTGTAAATTATTAATAGAAACAATAGTAGTACATGCCTCATAGGGCTGTTATGAAGAAGTTTCTGGGTGCACCTAATATATGGCAGGCAAGTTAACCATTGCTTTTATTACTCATTACATTTGTCACTTCTTTTGATGGCAAGCAAATTATCCTGGTTCTTGGTAAAAAACAGTGACAGCTTTTCCATGGGAAATCTGGAAAATGATCAGAAGAAGGAAGCAGGGACCATCCCACTTCTTCCCACATCTCCCCAGCTCTTCTGTGGCAGAGTAGAAAGATGTGGCTAGTGGAGTCAGACGGACGTGGGGTGCATCCGGGCACTTCTCCTCACCAGCACTGTGGCTTTGGGAAAGTCACAACATCTTTCCGAGCCTCATGTATATAAGGAGGCCAAGTTATTATGAGCACCAAATTAAATAATGTGCATGACTGAGTATGTCATATTGCTCAAATGAGAAATATTTATTGGAGTAGAAAAAGGCATCAAAGTTCGCTAATCGCAATAATACATGAGTCATCAGTACATCCACAGAAGAGCATCCAGGTTAATGAGAACTTGAGGACAGAACAAACTCGCAAAATGTTTTGAAATCTTGAATCCCCAAAGTGAATTATCTGAAAGTACATTTAGATCAAGTGCAACTGGCGTCGTGGTAGAGCGACTGGGCGTGCACCCTGGTGACAGAACCTTCCCCATGATGATGACATAGCAAGAAAACCCACATATGAGAAGGATGTTAATAAAACTGGAGGCAGAGAAACACATGGCAAAGCCAGCTTATCCTTGGGGGAGGCCTGGGAAGGAGTTTGCGTGGCAGATCAAAGAAGAATTCATAAGGGGAAGAGCCTGGTTTGTGTGAGCAATAGTTTTACCAAAACTTCATGCTCGGATTCCACAGTACCGTTGGAAGAAACCGGTTCACTTTGTGGGAGTCTCCCCTTCTACTTTACTTTATAACATAAACTCTGATTCTGACTTGGAAAAAAAAAGTTACATTGGGAAACCTGTGCTTTGAGTGCTGCTTTGAGCAGCAGCCATAGCAACCCCTTGATCATTAAAAAGCAAACACCCTCCCCTTCCACATACCCCCAGCAGTCTCCAACCCATGGTTAAGTTGTAAAGGGGCATTTGGCAGAGAATAACCTGAAACCAAAGGAGCTCAGAGAACAGCTGCTGTCCCTAGAGCATCAAAGACAAAACAAAAGCAGTTGCTTTCTCAGAAGCGTGGCCTGGTTTAATTATATGTATTGCCTCTCTGGTATTTTCTACCGTGTTTTATTGTTAGCATAAGGTATTCCTCCCTGTCACGGGCACACATGTCTTTTGTGGGTTATCCTAAGACCCTAACTACCATATTACATTGTTTCTATAGGTAAATTGTTTCCAAGTTCTCAACTGAATTGGAAACAAACTTCCAGATCAAATGAATATTTTGTTATTAGAATCAATTATATCCTACAGCGTATCTAACAGATGAGATTGCTCACTTTTCCCAAGTTTTTATAGAAATTGACAAATAAACATAAAAGTAGAGGAGTTTAATGAGCACCCTGTGCCCATCACCTTGTTTCAACATTTTCAACTGTCACGAGCATCCTGTCCTTCCTCCGCCACACACACCCACTCTCCTTTCTACTGGAGGGTCCTTAAAGGGGCACTGTTGGCACCTCACCCAGATCCCCTCAGATCCTCTGACCTTTTCCATGTACCCCTCTTCAGGCCTCAGAGAATTTTTATCTCCAAAGATCTGCACCTGCTCCTTCTGAGCCCTGTCCCTGGGCTCCAGAGTTTCTTTGCTTGGGAAGTACCTGGGAGTTTACATCTTCTGGGGTAACCCTCGGCCAGTGCTGGGTACACACAGACGTGCGAGAGCCCAGCTGCTTGTTTCAGGGCAAAGCGCTCTGAGGTGTAACGTGCACTGCAGAGTTCCCCCGGGAACTGAAGCTGAAGCCACCCGTCACGGGACTTTGCCCGAAATCACACACTTGGTAACTTCTTGCCCTCCCTGTCCTGTTGCTCGCACTATCAGTTTCTCCTGGGAGCACTTCCGTGCCACGTCCCCCGCACCCAAATCCTCGTCTCAGGGCCTCCTCTGGGGCCTGGACCAGGACATGGCACCTTATCAGGAGAATCTCAGGCATTGTATTTCGCTCGTAACTTTCTCAGTATGTATTATTAGCAAGGACTTTTTTCCTTTTTTAGTATTACAGATAATATTATACTATTATTCCACCTAAAATGAATTATAATTCCTTCATATTGCCCAATAGAGTCTCAAATTTCTTGTTACACTCAGAATTTTACAAATCACAGTCCATGAGGTCCCCACATTACACGTGTTGGGTATTTTTGTTTAAGAGCCCCTTCTCTCTTTTGAGCGCCAAGCATTTGTTGAAGAAATAATCAGATTGGTCATCTTCAAGAGTGCCCCCAGATATGGCTTTGACTAATTGCATCTTTGTGGTTTAGTGAAATGCTTATTCTTTGTCATTTTTTGTACACCAGTGATTAGATTTCAAAGCTTGATTAAATTCAACTGTTTCTTTTTCCTTTTTTTTTTGTTCTCAAAAATACCTCATACGTGGGAACCATCTGTACTTCTTACTGCCTTACATCAGGAGGCCCACAATGTCTACTTCAGGCTTCGCCAGCCTAATCCAGCCATTATAAAATTCACTGTCAAATACTGTTTTATTGTAAAATAGTGAATTCCAATTCTATTATTCCTTCTGCATTTATTAGCTGGAATTCACCAACTATTTGATTACCCTGAAACATAATTTATTAAAAAAAATGCAGGATAAGTACTTGATTCTTTATTTTTTTATTTGCTGACTTTCAGAACAATGACTTGGTATCCTAGCAACCTCCAGAGGTGACCAATTAAGGTCACATTTTTATGAATTCTTGGATTTTTACATATTTGATATATTTTTATCCATTGAGGTAATTATTCTTTTTGATGATTAAATTGTGCCATCTTTGGCCATGGGGACCTCATTCAGGTTGACTCCTGTAGCTTTCTAACACAATTTCAGCAGTCTCTCTCACAGTACAAGGTATTCCTGGCTCTTGTGTAATTTCTGTCCCAGACATGAAATTATCCATTTTTCTAAGGAACTTGATTCCTTTTGGTTAAAAATGATATTTAGAGACAGATCTGGGTGTTGATATTGCAATGCTACCAAGTTGTATTACTTCTAGATCTTTTTTCATAGGCAGAGCTAGGAAATGCATGTTTATATGCAGAGAAAAAAATATCCTAAATTCCTATTGATATTTCTAATTCAAATGAAAGTTTATAACGTTTTACTTAACTTCTTTGATTTTATGTATGTTTTATGTCTTAAGAATCTCTTTCCCTAATGACATTAAGTTACCTATTTGCTTAAGCATATATCTAATATTTTCAAAATGCTAATACCAATATTATTACTAAAAGTAGTTTAAGATTTCTCAGTTGTTTCTTTTGTTCTGAGGATTATCTTACTAGAAATATACAGTCAAGTTACTCAAATTCTGTGTTTGAAAGCCACTTGTACAAATTTTTTTCTATGTTGCTATGCCATCAATTTCATATATGATTAATATATCGGTTTAATTTTGTTTTCTAATTCTTGGGATTATGAACTTTCTTTATAACAATGTAGAACATTTACATGGCTTTAAAGTCAAAACCATCAAATGAAGCACATTCCTCCCCATTGTTTTTCCTACCTCCCTTAGGGATAAAAATTTTTATTAGTTTTTAGCTTGTACTTCCTTTATTCCTTCCTTTCTGTTAAAAATTAGTAAATATATATGTGTTTCATACACAAAAGAAAGCAAATGTACACTCGTTCTATACCTTGAAATTTTCACTTAATAAAGTATCTTTGTAATGGGAACCACAGGATTTTGCCCAAGATCATCATTGCTTTTATCTGCTCCTTTCTCTACTTGAAACACCTTCCCCTAAGCTCCACATTCCCTTGCCCTACTGAGACCCAGTGTGCAAAATCAGTCCCCAAAAAGATTGGCAGATGCTACTAGCCTGCATCTGAGCACCGTGCTGGGGCAGGCTGATGATGCCTACATGAAGGGGCAAGTGGCAAGAACTAAGAAATGCTAGAAAAGTGGGGGATATATATCTGTGACCCTTAGGGCTGAGGCCAATAATTCAAAATCTCGTCTATGTATGTACACAGGGATGCAGAGCATTTGATGATTAATAGCAGGAGCTTTAGAGTGAGACAAATCTAAGCTTCCATTTCCTTGCTACATGACCATGGGCAGAGCATTTGACCTGTTTGACCTGTAGGCTCTATGTGTAAAAAAATGACAATGGTTATGAATAACCTAAAAGAAATTATGACTATGAAATGTGGTAATATACATAAAGCTCCTCACACAGAGGACTTACTCTTATTATTTTATATATAGTAGTTCTTTGCAGCCAGGACCAGGGAAAACCTCGTGGGAGTACCCCAGTAGTGACTTCCACCCAGAGAGAGTCCCAGGGTTCAGGTGCAATTGGATGAGGTGCTTAAAAGGGTGGCTAGAGCAGCATGGATGGGGTAAGCAAAGAGACAGAGCCTGGCAGAGCAGCAGGGCTCCAAGCAAGAAGCCAGGAGGAAGGGAGCCCATGGAGAGTGTGTTTCAAAGGGTCTGAGGCCAGCAGATGGGGATTGGTACTAAGAATAATGCCAGGATGTTGGGAGGGGTAGGGTGTGAGTGGCTTCTGCACAGTGCAGGCTTGGTACAGAGATGAGTTTGAAGGCTCAATGCATCTGCATGGTGT
>CAUYSK010091903.1:0-50912 GCA_963575035.1 Avahi laniger
GACCAGCCTGAGCAAGAGCGAGACCTCATCTCTACCAAAAATAGAAAGAAATTAATTGGACAGCTAAAAATACATATAGCAAAAATTAGCCGGGCATGGTGGCACATGCCTGTAGTCCCCGCTACTTGGGAGGCTGAGGCAGTAGGATCGCTTGAGCCCAGGAGTTTCAGGTTGCTGTGAGCTAGGCTGACGCCACGGCACTCGCCCCAGGCAAGAAAGTGAGACTCTCTCTCAAAAAAAAAAAAAAAGAAGAAGAGATGGAGGCAAATTTGGGTTCAAATCCAAGCATGATGCTGAAGAGATGAAGCCTTATGCTTTATACTCAGCCACTAAAGTCCACACCACCTCTCTCTTCCCTGACTAGTTTTGCTGTTTTTGCTGCTGTTGTTTTGTTTATTGGTTTGGGGAATAAAATCAAGGCCACAAAACTAGATTCTGTTTATTCTGTTATTGCCTTATGTGTGGTATCCCTGTCTCTCCCGTTGGATTTATGAGTTCACTAAGGGCAAGCACCAGAGCAGAGTGTAGGGGAAAGAAAATAGACTCTGCAACCTGACAGACCTGGGTCATAGTTTAGAAATTATAATGTCCATGAGGTGTCTAGTGGAGTGACAGTTATAGATGAGCCAAGTGTTGAATGGATGTGACTTTTATTATTTTTGTATATCCCTTTAGCCCAATGCACTGCAGAGAGTAACATTGAATAAATATTTATCAAATTTAATTCTTAGGGTACTGTATGTCAGCGGTTCCTAACTGATAATGAGTTATATAATTATCTCATTATATACTTCAATGTAATAATAATAGAAATAAGTGCATAATAAATGTAATGTGATTGAATCATCCCAAAGCAAACCCCTCCTCCCAGTCCATGGAAAAATTGTCCTCCATGAAAACGGTCCCTGGTGCCAAAAAGGTTGGAGACTGCTGTTATATGTGACAATAAATTCTTCATCAGTTAATTGTCCCCATCATAATTGCTAATATAGTCAATCCACTCCCACTAATGAAAACTTGCCTTAACGTGAGACTGAGAAGGAAAGAGAAAATAAGATACTCTGCCTTTCCTTAAACCTATGCAAATGCCACATTGCAAAACTAGACCTCTGAAAATCATGAGATTCTTGAGAACAAGTTCTGTCATTTCTCTAACCTGCCATTTCCATTGTACCTAATCTAGCAACAGGCACCTGGTATTTACACAGGACTTACTGAAATAAAATAAATAAATTTGATGTTAATGAAAAAGAGATTTCTTGGCCTCGAAAGACATTAGAAGCTTTCTTTCTGAAGTACAAAATGTCATGTGCTAACATGGCATGCTAACTTAACTATTGCTCTAAACCTTATTGGTTTTATATATATAGTTATGTATAGTTTATATGCATGTACAAAGTTATGTTTGACACAATAAGAAGCTAAAAATGTTTCTAGACTGAAGCCTAGGCTTAATAAATATTTTTGCCATCATGACTCATCAAGCTTAATATCTTGGAATATTGTGCAAGAAATCTTGTCTAAATGGTTCAATCATGCCCAAGTATGTGGGCATTTGATAAGATCAAATAATGCAGATATTTAAAAATTTCTAAATTGTCTATTTTCTCCTCCTTTTAAAGCTTTACAAATATAGTAAGAACCACTTGATCCAAGTGTGTGATCATTTTCTATTATTAAAAATAATCATGCATTATATTTTAAGACCACTTGATTCCATATTATCCTTTTGTTATTTTCTGGAAGATTTATTTACCTGTAATAACTAATTCTTTGAACATAGTAACAATAGCATCTACATTTTTTTTCACCAAGGGTAGGGCTTTGAAATAGTAATACTCCCTCCCCCATCCCATGTTCCTATAAAACTGGCCTACCTTCCCCTGAAATGTCACTACCCCTATAAAATCTACTTGGAAATTCCACTTCTTTCAAGGCTGAGTTATAATACTAACCCATCAAAGAAGGTACATATAGCAGGTAGTCAATAGAGGCTTGAGTTAAGTATAATAATAGCCACAATTTTTCTTCCCAACTTTATCCTTCACATACTATTTGAAATGCAATATGTTGGGTCCATTTAAAGTCTCTTTCTAGAACTTGAATGAATATGTAAAACTGGAAGTACATTCCAGACATCACAAACACAAATATGTACAAGAAAAAGGCAGTTAAAATAAATGAGTACAGTGGCCTTGGTAGTGAGAATATAGTATAGGGGTGGTGGACGCTATGATAAGACAGTAGTACAAAAACTTGTGTACAGAAGCAGCCCCTGCTAGTTCTAGTTGATTTTTGCCACTTTGTTCTGGCACTTTATCAATGTGTATAAAAGTGCCTGCCCCTCAATAAATGTTTGTTGAATGATTAGCCAAATGAATGAATGAATGCTAAATGAGAGACCACTGCTGCCAAATCTCCTAATTTTTCAATAAATAAGAGAAATACAAAATTTTTGTTGGGAACATTCTAAATTTTTAATTTTGATAACTAATTGCCTAAAACAAAAAATTTGCTTTGACCAAATACATCTAGACTAAGCTTAGCTTGAGAGCCAGCAGTTTGCTACCCATCTTATTAATATATACATGTTTTAGAAGTAATTCACCTCCAATAATTTCATAAAGGGTAATAATTTAAATTTTACTTCCAGCTTCTCTCCAGTTGGAGTCATGAAAAATAGTGATATAATAATAGAGAAGATAATGTGTAGGATACATAGAAATTATAACATTTTCTGAAATGTTTTCATTTAGATTCTCACTTGATCCTTACAACAATTCAGTTCAATGAAAAGAAAGTAGCTTTCACCTCCATTTTACTGCCTTTGAATATATCCAGTCTCTTCACTGCTGTTCTGATTGAATGGTGATTATTTATTGACCCATTTTAAAAGCAGCCCCAAAGTCCATGTAGTTCTCATCTTTGTACTTTTAGTCCAAGTGACTGACCTTAGAGAACCCATAGTGTGGTGCTTTTACCTTCTCAGTTGGCATCTTGTAACTTGTCCATTTTGGGACAAGCTATTTCAGTGGGCTTCATAAAGGAGCCACCTGCCTGTACATTCAGGAAGGCTATGTTCTTTAGATATGGTACTGCATAAAAAGCAACCTGAAAAGAACATCATAAAGCATGTTCTGATTGTTGCCTTCCTCACTGCTTCATCTGGAAAATGTGCCTGCCTGCCAAATACAGCAGGCCCTGGAATTCAAAATAGAAATGAGAAACAAAGGAAATTAGAGAGAGAGAGAAAGAGAGAACTATCTCTTCCAATTGTGTCCTTGTCCTGTGAAGAGCAGAATGCTGCATCTGCTTGAGGTTATTTACACATTATACGTAACAATCAATTAAAACACGTCTGAACATATATATTTGCCTGTTGTCAAATCCTGAGGTGAGAGCCCAAATACGAGTAGATAAGTAGCTTACATAAGTAGATGTCTTGCCACTCCTTATCAAGCCCTCATTTGGTTTTCAGAAATCTCGGTCTGCCAGGAAAATTTTCTGTCCTCTACCTTCAAGACTTAGAAGAGTTGGGGCCCAAACAATCAGTTTTTTGGTTCAGAATTTAAAGAGGTAAGATTCTCAGACAGGTGATATGGAATGGATGAATAAATGTGATTCAGCATACCACCTGCTGCTCTTTCTCCTTCCTCTGCCCCCACCAGATACACAACACACACACACACACACACACACACACATACATTCATTCATTCATTCTACCGGATCTAGTAAAAAGTGAGAAGTGGGGCTGGAAATATCAATAATCAAAATCGGCATTTATTATTAGCAAAAGAGAATCCTTCTAAGTTCACTAAAGATGAATTTAGTAGTATCAGTGCATATGACACTTGAATGAAGACAAGATTGTTAGGCTCTTTGAGGACTTTGACTTTTTCAAATATGCACTAGCTAGATTTCATCTATGCTGCTAGGTGGGATACCCCAGCCAATGAAAAATATAGCTTTATCTTTAAGTCTAGGATTGGGAATTAAGTTTATATCATTATATTCAATATATGTGAAGGGAAATTTACATTTAATGAAAATTTTTTAAAGCATGCAAAGATAAAGTAGTTAATGTACTTTATTTTTACTGTCTATTCTAACACACTTGTCATCGAAAGTTCATGTGTAATTTTCAAGTAAGTAACGTCCTTAGATTTACTACTGATAGGACTATATTGGTCATTAAATCCATGCTTCTCTTAGAATCATCCGTCAGCATCTGTAGGAGTCTGTCTGTTGCCAGTTTACAGAATGTAGGTGCAGCCCACATCAGGAAAGAGATTGAATACCATGGCAGAGGGCAGATGGTACCATCCTGAGATCAAATCACTGTGTAGCAGACCCATCCACATGCCTCTAAACCTTTTTCCAGTTTCCAAAATAAAATTTGTTCCTTGTCTGGCAGCTTTAAGTCCTGGGAAATCTAAAATGGACCAGGTATAATATAATGAATGAAAATGAATAAATGCATTCATGCCTTTCTTTATTCACTCCACAGAGTTTTGAGGACTTACGATAATCACACAGCATGATATGTAGGAGACACAAAGACAAAGAACTAGTTGGGAGACGGTGGCTAGGACAGAGCATGGAGAGAGTGTGGCAGGTGGAGCAAGCAGCAAAGTAAACACAAGGGAAAGGACCGTCGCTCAGGAGAGTTGCTGTCATTCACGGCGGTAGAAGAGTGGGGCGTACACGAAAGGAAAAGGAAAGACAAGGATAAAAAGTGGGCTTAGAAATTTGATTTCTACATTAAAAGTTAAAAGCATGCAGATCATCCTTCAGTCAGTATCAGAAACTACTTGCTAGCAGTTGTGTTTCTGTAGTGTCTGGCGTTCAGTTCCTGCCAAATACTCCTGAAACAATTTTTAAAAAATGGTCACAGGGTTGCAGGCATTTTGGTGAAAGATCTTTATTGTGATTCTTATTTACCATATCCCCTTGTTAAGAAGAGAAAAGAGAGTGTAATGGATATATCAATTATCCATTCATTAAGTTTTATCTCTGTATTAAGCCAGATTTTCAGGAAGCAATTCCACATCATCATGCACTTGAACTCCTTGTGCAGTTAGCATGATGTACTTGCCTTTCTTCGAGGCTAATGTTGAAATAATCATATGCAGGGACATGTCTGCATTGCTCAAACTATTAGCAACAAGCATATGTCTATCACCTTCTAAATAATTTGTATAAATGTTTTCACGTATATTCCTCTTAGTTCTCTGGGTTCCCTTAATAGCCATGAGAAAGATACATAACCCACCATGTTTACCTCTTTATTGTGGAGGACGAGAAGTCTAGAGCTGAATTCTGATCTGCATAACCATAAAGTTTTTCCACATTAATTGTATGACTTGGTGCAAATTACTTAAACTCTCTAAACTTCAGTTTTCTTATTTGTAAAATGAGACTAATAACTGTAATATTAATAGCAATAATAAAAAATACCCCTGTTATATTATTAGAAGATAATTTACTTGTTAAAAGCTTTGATATAAACAGAATAATGTGTGTATGTGTGTCTGTTTAAATAAACTATAATCTATTTCCTAGCATTTGAAGGATTGAATAATGAATCTTCATTGGGGGGTGTCTATGTAAGCACATCAAATATTATTAGTGAAACTGCACCAAAGAGTTTGCTAATTAGCATAAGAGACATTAGAAATCTACATGGTGAAATGACAGGTGTTTAAAACTTGTCATTGGCTGGCAAGGTTGTATTGACATCACTGCCCTTTCCTCAACAAAGCATTAGAATATGAAAATCTCAACAGTTTAATACTTTCAGAACAGTGTTCATGCTCTGGACACCCATTTGGTACTGTGTCATCTCATTTCATGGAGTACTTTGCTATCTGACCCTGCTCAAATATTGGCCGCCTTGTTGTATCTTCCTAGGATGCAACAGAAGAGAAATTTTCATTCATAGTTTTTTCCAGAGTTCCTGAGGACAGTGAGTGTGCTCCCTTGAATTTACAAGAAGAAGATGCATGACAAACTTTGTGTCTGCTTGCTAATCAATCTTTATGAAAGAATTTGGTCTGCTTGCTAATTAACCTTTATGAAAGTATTTGGTCTAAGACTTGCTGTCCCTATAACATACCACCTGGTAACCTGGAGAAAAGTATAGAGCTCCGCATGCTTCTGTTTACTAAAGGCTAAAGATTTTTACAAAACAACTAGCCATTTGAGGGTGATGTCATATCTGCCTTTCTGGTAAGTTTGTAGAATCTAAAGAAATAATATATGATGAGAAAATGTTCTAAACACCAGACTTAGGTAAAATAAAATTAAGTAGTCAGATTTAGGCAAAATAAAATTAAATAGGCAGCTAATCCTGTAGCAGTGTATTAATTCTCATCACAATGATAATATAGAACTCTATTATTGACATATTATAGAAAGATGTATATAATACACATTAGATAAAGCAGATTACAAAACAGTGTAATAGTGTGGTTGCATTTTTATTAAAAAATATATGCATAGAAAAATACCTTGAATGACATATACCAATATATTAAAAAAACTTATGTCTAGAAAGCACAATTAAGGATGACTCTTATGTTCCTCTTTATAATTTTTTTGTATTTCTCAACAGCATATAGAACTTTTATACTCATAAAAAAATAATAGGAGAAAACTTTTTGTTTCTTTCTCAAATTATAGATCTGGAAAATAAGCTTGCAAAAATCACAGTCTGACAAAAACAGCTGGATAACTCTAATTCACAAACTTAAATCTTTTTAATGTGCTTTTTAATGACTCAAGAAATCCCTACTTCTTTATGTTTATTTAATCCTTGGTTTTGGTAAAGTTTAGAACCTGTTTGCACTAGAGAAATTAAGGAATTGTTTCCTTTCTTGAAGATAACTCTTGGTCTTTCTAATTTATTTTACCTTTTTGTATTTACTTCCAGGATCTTATTCAAAAGTAAAAAGTACTTATTGTTTATGTTAGTGCCCCTCCCAACATGTTTTTTGGTAGGTATATCTAATATGCTTGTTAACAAATTGTGTCCAGCTCTCTTAATATGAGTAGCCAACAACCGATGAAGACCATCATAGTGTATAAGACTGTCCTTTTCAAACTTTCCTACATCTTTGAACTATTTTCCATTAACATTCTGCTCTGTGGTCGATATATCCCATCTACTAGTTATTTCAGTGCTTATTTGGAGCCTTCCAAACAAGTTTAAGACAGAAACATTTCTGTTAATGGTTTAGCTTCCTTGTTGCACTTCTCCTAGGACATCACTTAACTTGCGTTTACTATAGTGATAATAAGTGTAACCACAAGCAAAATAATTGATTCAGGAATGGATACCAATGGACACTAAAACCAGTATGTGAACGTTTTTCTGGGGAACAGAGTAATTGCAAGATTTCAAAGTATTGCCCTGCTAATTACTTGCTAATTACAAATGGGAAAACTTACCTTTACTATGGAGAAATCTAGTGAGAAATATCTCACTCAAGGGTCAAATTTAACTTCGTAAGTGGTAGAACATTATGTGCTTTCTGATTTGATATGTTATGAAATAAGAAATATCACATATGAAATATTTTTGCCAAGAACGTTTAAATCTAATCAAGCCTTTAGATCTAACTTCTGGTTCACAGGAAATATAGAGCTGTGGTCCCCAACACCCAGGCCACCAACCAGTACAGGAACTCTTAGGAACTGGGCTGCACAGCAGGAGGTGAGCATCTGGCTAATGAGTGAAGCTTCATCTGTATTTACAGCCATTCCCTATGGCTCCCATAACCTCCTGAGCTCTGCCTCCTGTCAGATAAACAGTGGTATTAGATTCTCACAGGAGTGTGAACCCTACCGTAAATGGTGCATGCCAGGGATCTACGTTGTGGATTCCTTATGAGAATCTAATGCCTGATGATCTGAGGTGAAGCTGAGACAGTGATGGTAGCTCTGGGGAACAGCTACGAATACAGACAGATTATGATTAGCAGAGAAATTTGTGTAATTATTTCTTATATATTACAATATAATAATAATAGAAATAAAGTGCACAATAAATGTAATGCACTTGAATCATTAGAAAACAACCCCCCCAGCCACCCACCCCTGGCCCATGGAAAAACTGTCTTCCATGGAACTGGTCCATGGTGCCAAAAAGGTTGGGGACTACTGATGTAGAGTACAGAGGAACAGGTTAACTAGTCCAGACTATGGGTCATTCTGCAAGACAATTGTTCTGGTCAACACAATGAGGGAAAAAAATGGTGGGGGACTGCTCACCCACAAATGCAAGGTGGGAAACTTTGTTGAATCTTTATTTAAAAAAACAGCTATAAAAGATATTTTAGAGACAATTGAGAATACTTGAATCTGAATTGGATATTGGAGAATATTAGAAAAATGTTAACTTTTTAAGTATGATAATGATATTGTTTCATAGGAAAATATGCTTATTTAAAATATGAGCACTGAATTATTTGGGGGAAAATATGTATGAAATTTACTTTCAACTATTGCCTCCCAAATTGAGAGAGACAATACAAATATGAAAACATATTAATAACCTTTGAGTTTAGAAGAATATGAGCTCTCATTTTACTATTATTTCAACTTTCTGTTGTTTGAAATGGCTTATGATAAAAACGGAAAAAAGAAGATTAAATAAACAAAGCCAAGCCCCTTATATGAATATTTGGCATTCTGATTGCATTTGCAGTCCTATCTCAGAAACGTAAGATATTGAGAATCTTTCCTTCATGGTTCTTTTCTTTTAAAGCTGCTTCAGAAAAAACAGTTTGAATACTCTTGTAAATCTGGCTCTGTCTTAGGGATTTATGGATTTTTTATTCAGTCTGTTTATAACCTCCTGTAAAGCTTCTGGAACCTTTTGGATTAATCATCAATAAACATTTACTAAACACTTCCCACAGTTCAAGGTGCTCTACTAGTCACAGTGGGCTTAACAGTGTTCAGGGGAGACTCAGTCACTGCCTCGGGCGTCAGCAAAATGATTCTGTTCTTTATCCAGTAATGAGATTATTTTATGTGATCTCGACAAGGAAATTCAATCCAACCTATGATTGCATATGTCCCAGATAAAAGACTCAGTGCTCTGCCAAGGGAGTGGATGAGATTGCGTAAAGGATACGTAAATTGAGAGAGCCGAGGAAAATGTTTACTAAGCATATAATCCAAGGATCTGCTAGGGTCGCTCTGTCCTTTGGCTGATGATTAATTAGACTCAACCCCTATTCCATGATTTGTGGAAAGTCCAGTACACTTCCCAAGGTTGTTGTGAATTCATGAATGTCAGATTCTTGAGGTCACCTCAGGCTCCTCTCATCTACTGCCAGTAAATTAATTTGGTCATGGATCATCTCTCCATAGTGCCTGTTGGTTCTTTTTTCTAATTAGAGAATATTTTTATTTATTTATTTCAAAATATTAAGGGGGTACAAAAGTTTTTGTTACATGGATAGCTTTTATAATGCTTTAGTCAGGGCTATACTGTGCCCATCACCTGAATAGTGTTTATTGTACCTGTTAGGTAGGTTCTTACCCCTTCCCTTCTGCCTCCTCACCTATTCTTGGTTCCCAATGATTTTACTTTTTTCTGTGCCTCTATGTGCCCATCAGTTAGTTCCAAATTATAAGAGAGTGCATGCGGTGTTTGTATTTTCATTCTTGAGATACTTCACTTACGATAATGGTCTCCAGTTCCATCCAAATTGCTGCAAAAGACATTAATTCATTCTTTTTTATGGCTGAGTAGTACTCCGTGATATACTTATACCGATTTTGTTAATCGCTCATGAATTGATGGGCACTTGGGTTGATTCCAGTTCTTTGCAGTTGTGAATTGTGCTGCAATAAATATTTGAGTGCAGGTGTCTTTTTGATAAAATGACTTCTTTTCCTTTGGGTAAATACCCAGTAGTGGGATTGCTGGATCAAATGGTGAGTCTACTTTTAGTTTTTTGAGATATGTCCATACTGTTTTCCATAGAGATTGTGCTAATTTGCAGTCCCACCAACAGTGTATAAGAGTTCCTTTTTCTCTGCATCCATGCCAGCATCTATTGTTTTTAGACTGTGTAATAAAGGCCATTCTAACTGGGGTAAGGTGATATCTCATTGTGGTTTTAATTTGCATTTCCCTGATGATTAGTGACATTGAGCATTTTTTCATATGTTTATTGGCCATTCGTCTATCTTCTTTTGAAATCTTTGTTCATGTCTTTTGCCCACTTTTAATGGAGTTGTTTGATTTTTTCTTGCCGATTTGCTTGAGTTCTTTGTAGATCCGTATACAGGTTGTTCTTGAAACCTTTCTGGTGTGTAAGACTTAATCATTACAATTTCTATAAATAGTATTTATGAAAGTTTTCTAAAGAGACCAAATATGTGAAAAAACTTCATTTTTTAAGAATGTCTAGAAAGATTTTTATGAGTATATTTAGACAAATTGTGGATATATACCTTTTAGAGTCTTAATCCCATAGCAAAACTCAGGGGGAGATATACATACACACACACACACACAGAGATATATATGAAATCTATTTAATATATAAATATATATAATAAACATGTATAATATATAAAATATACATTACATATACAAAATATATACCTATTTTCAAGAGTCTTTCACCACTTTGGAATTTTCCTAAAACCTCAAAGAGATACCTTCATTATTTGTTAGAACATGGTTTTTTAGAATCATATACATTGTAAACCTGCAACATGAATTCATTGCTAAGTATTTTCTAATTTAGTTCATTGCTCTGAATCTCAGTTTTTAATATCACATAAGAAAATTAATGTTCAACTATCTCCACAATTTTGTTTGTTATACAGGTGTAAGTTATCTATCACAACTTCTCAGTTATTTGTGATGATCTGAAAAAAAGGCTAGCTTATCGATCCAATAATAGTATTTAAATTAAAATTTCCATAGCCTAAGTAGTTATTTTTGTGAAGTTGTCACATAAAATACCTGGTCTACTTTGACTTTTAGTGTTTTTTTTTTCCCTGATCAATTAGCCTTAATTGAATGCACAAGATTTCAGGAAAAGGAAATAAAGGACTTATGTAACTCACAAAACAAGATAAAATCTCACCGTTCCCTAAATGTCTTATAAATAGGTATGTAAATGGTGACTGGAACAAATATTGGTGACTAGAACAAAATGATACCTGGAGCCACTTTTGCCTGTATTTTAGAGTGCATGACCTCTTTGGAAAATGTCACCATTCTGGCTGTGTTAAGGTATAACTGCCTTTGCCAGTCTAGAAGATTTTGAGACCCTTACATTTAAACCCTTCACGGTCAGATGCACAAACTTTCCCACTCTTCAGGAGCTGACTAAGGATTACCCAAGTCGGCAAACTGGCCTGTGGTCAAGTCTCCTGGAGAAACACTAGGTAAATAACTCTAAATAGTTTTTACTGTTTTTATTGGGCTAATACGTTTGGAAAACCTCTAAAAGAAGGATATGGTGTACGATAAGGAGATACAGTGTTTCTCAGAAACTTATATTTCTATGTTATGCTTCTAGCGTTTTTTCCTGAGAGAGTCTCAGTGTACCAATGTTCCAAGGTGTGTCAGAGCTGGTTCTTGTGGGCTCATGAAGCCAACTGTGGGCATCATTTCCCAGCTCCTCTGTGATGTCTCATTGATGCGTGAGATTGGTCATAGTGGGAGTATTTAATCTACAGAAATCAGTGAACTCTACAAGTCAGGGCTTTTCTCCCGTGAAGAACTGGTTGTTAAGTATTTACCACTGAGTGGTGTTCATAGGATTCACTTTTCCTGCCTTATTCACTGCTACATTAGCAACATTCAGAGAGAGCGCCTGTCATATATAGAATAGGCACTCCACACACACCTGAATCAATAGAAGCTGGAGTAAATCATTCAGAAACAAACCTTTGTCTTTAATTTTCTTGAAGATCTTCTAGGATATATATTTTACCACTGTTATCCCTAAAAGGTCAATAATTTCTCCCATACCAAATCTATACTTTTTTTTCCTGCTTAAGTTTAAGGATATTTTAAACCTTCTCAATCATTAGGAAGCTGGCAAAAAAAGAAGTGGTTTCTTTTCATTATACATTATTTGTTACAAGAAATCTGCATACCAAGTTGGGAGAGATACAGTCTGCTGTTGATGGTGTCATTAAATCACTCTCAGGTGGAAGGAATGTGTCACAGCTGGTTTGTGTTAGTAACACGGCTGTACCATATTGTGAGTTTAATATGGGTAATTAATAAGTTTGAAGTGGCCAATCACAAGGCCATCCTGCAACACGCTGGAGCTGCCTCAACGGATATTCAGTGCTTACTGGAAGCAGAATGGGAGGCACTTATATTTTGGAATGTGGATTAGAGTTATGCAATTCTTCTCTTAGTTTACCTTCTTTTGCTGGAGAGTTCTTCCTGGTAAGAATGGGGTCTGACAGTGGTTAACATGGCATTTGGCTTTTTGCCAAGGCAGTTACTGGAAGTTTGATGGATGTACTGTTGAACTTCTTGGTTCATGCTAACATGACTTTACAAATTTCCATATAAAAACTTTGAAAGCCTAAAATAGGTAATCTGGGAATTGTTACCTGTAGGCAAGTTAATGGCACTCAAATCATTTAAGAAGGCATTTCAGTGGTATTGTATAAAGCAGTGGTTCTTAAGCTTTGGGAAACATCAAAATCACCTGTGGCATTAGTTTAAAATTTAGTATGAAGTATTTCTACTAGACAGTTCGGAAGATAGCTACAATTTCTCTTCGACTTGATGGCTGCTAAGTACTTAACTTGCAATTCTAAAAGAAGAGAAAAGATATTAACTATATTTTTTATTCCTTCACACTCCTAATGCTCATTTTCTATCATAATCATATAAATTCCATCTCATTAAGGTCTTTCAAAACTCTCCCTGTCTCCATGCTGCCCACAGTTGCTGCCTTGGTGAATGCTCTGGGGACTGCAGTCGCCTCCCAACTGGTTCTCTCTGTATAATCTTTCTTGCTTTACACCCACCATTTTTATTGCACAGGGTTATTATACATATATTTGTATGAACAAATAATAGTTCTTCAGTGTTTTCTCATCACAGTCTTTTTCAATCTGTGGAATACAGAGTACTGGTAGAACAAAAGACTCTTAGGTGGGACATAGATAACCATATACAAAATAACCATTGGTAGATTTATTTTTATGTGTACTAAAAAAATGTAACTAGCACCTTCTATTTAAGGCAAGATATGATAATACAGCAGGTGCTGTCAATACCCTACCCGTATGTCCGTGGCCCACCTGGACCCACCCTATAGCTTCTGTGGACCATACAAACCCCTTATTTCTGACTAATGGGCTGAGGGAGTATGGTTGGTCCGTGCCTGGGGTAGGCCTGAATGGGGACAGAGAGTAAACTCCTCCCAGAGCACCCAACAGACAACGAGGGTCAGGAGTTTGTAGATAAATGTCACAACTTGCTTGTTCTTTGATGGGACAATTCCAAGATGAATTCTATGGTTTCTTAGAGAATATCAGTTTCCCACGTGCTAACTTGCTCTTTAACATCTGTTTATTGGCTTTCCTCCATTCTCTTTCACAATTCCCCAGTCCCTTAGTATGCTTTCTGGACTTGCTTCCCAAGAAAATTAGTTGTACCTAAATCCTTGACTCAGGAAACCCAATCTAAACAGTTGGTCCCAGAGGTAGCCTTAGAAAGCAAACCCTTGTATTATCCTGGGTAGAGCTGGAGCCCATTCTACTAAGTGAAGTATCACAAGAATGGAAAAACAAGCACCACATGTACTCACCATCAAATTGGTATCAACTAATCAACACTTAAGTGCACATATAGTAGTAAAATTCATCGGGTGTCAGGCAGATGGGAGGGGGGAGGAGGGGATGGGTTTATACACACCTAATGGGTGTGGTACACACCATCTGGGGGATGGACATGCTTGAAGCTCTGACTCAGGTGGGGCAAAGGCAATATATGTAACCTAAACATTTATACCCCTGTATACCCATTTACTCCTGTAGTATGCTGAAATAAAAAAAACAAAGAAAGGAAACCCTACAATAGCAGTCTAAAATTTGATGATACTCTGGGCAGATAAAATACCGATCCCATAGCTGATGCTAACTAGAGTGGTAACAGTTCCAGCTTGTAGCATTGCTGTTACCAGATTTCTGGGAACCTTCAAGGTTGATGGAAGCAACCTTCTCTCTTTCTCTCTTGGGTTACCAGGTCCTCTTGCCTAGAAGCTGCTTCACCTGAGGCCTTTGAAGATGATGCTTGCCCTCCTCAAGATTGCCTACACATTTTCTCCTTATTTTTAGGCTAATAACTAGGGTCAAATCTTAGCACAGAAAGAGCAGGGATGTATAGTCTCAGCTACTGGAAGGAATGGCTTAATAATTAAAGAGCTGTCACACATGGTTAATACTGACAGAACTGGGAGAACACGTGGGAATAGTGTACGATGGGGGTCAGGGCAAAACACGAGACTGGATAGGGAAGAGTTTATTGCTTTGGAGGTACTTTGTCATAATTCAGAGTTTAACTTACAGGCGATAATGCCTCGACCTGGTCCTATATCCTGCTGTTATAACTCCTCGAAACTATGGAGATAACAGTGTCATGGTAAATGAGGTTCACATTCCCTTCGGAAATGGCAGCCAACACTCACCTCATGTTTTTAGAAAATTCCTGGAGACTTATTTGGTATTTAAATGTATTTCCTTCTCTGCCAAAGGCCAGTACAAAATGTAGGACTAGGCCAGGCGCGGTGGCTCACGCCTGTAATCCTAGCATTCTGGGAGGCCAAGGCGGGTGGATTGCTCAAGGTCAGGAGTTCAAGACCAGCCTGAGCAAGAGCGAGACCCCCGTCTCTACTAAAAATAGAAAGAAATTATCTGAACTACTAAAAATATATATATAGAAAAAAAAAATTAGCCGGGCATGGTGGCTCATGCCTGTAGTCCTGGCTACTCGGGAGACTGAGGCAGGAGGATCGCTTGAGCTGAGTAGTTTGAGGTTGCTGTGAGCTAGGATGATGCCATAGCACTGTAGCCCGGGCAATAGAGCCAGACTCTGTCTCAAAAAAAAAAAAAAATATCTAGGACTAATTTACAGAAGGTCTGTCCCACTGGGCTGGTTGATATTCTGTGATCCCTACTTCCAGAAAACAAAAAAAGATCAATTATTAAATTTAATTTAAAAAACAAAAGAGTCAATTATAGGACTGAAGGGCACGTAGACACTTTTTGAATGTTTTGAAACTTCTTTTAACTGGGGGATTGATCTCACTGCTCCACAGTCCTAAGTGTGGAGGGAGAGTACGCTAATTATAAGAGGGAGCTCAGTTATTCTCTATTTACTCCACTCCGAGATTCATTCTTTGTCCTTCTCTGCTCTGCTCTATGTGGGTGCATTTGGTGAGGCGGACCCTGTGAATTGCAATTCCTGGGTCCCCTAGCTCTCTGGCTTCTGCGTAGGCTCAGAGACTCAGAGGGCCTGAGGAACAAGAAAAAGGGGTTGGAGTATTTCTTCACCTGCTCCTTCCTGCCCCTGTGACTCACCACGCCTTACAACTACAGTCCCTGTCAAGCTGCTGTCACCAGACTCCAGCACCATCCGTTCCCCTCTTTCTGCATTCAGGCCGAGGTGGCAATGACTTGCTCCTATTACCAGAGCCTGAGTGCATCCACGTTCCTTATAGATTCTCTTAATCTGCCCACCCCGTTAGCAACAGTCCCTTAGGTGTGGCCCAGTGGCTTTTGCCTGCAGTCCCAGCTCTTAATACTTGGGAAGCTGAGGCAGGAGGATTGCATGAACCCAGGAGTTTGAGGTTGCTGTGAGCTATGATGATGCCACTGCACTAGGGACCTTCTGCCTACCTTTTCTCCACCATGGGAAGTCACTCCTGACTCCCAGCAGATCTGATCCAGGTAGGGGGACATGGGGCTGCAGAGGCCAAGTGTCTCCACACTGCCTTCCTGGACTGCCACTCACCACAGGTGTGTCCCCACTCCCCTGCTGCATTCCAGCACTGTCCCTTTGACACTCCAGTCAAATCTTTGCTCTTTATTCATTACCTTGGTCCTTTCTTGTGGAAGGGGCGAATGCCAGGCGTCTCTAGTCAGCCATCTTGCTGACATCACTCCAAGAGCTAGTTCTGAATTCTGGGGGGAGAAGGCAGGAGGATGAAATAAGGTCAGAAGGACCTTGCTTCTGGCGCCCTTCCAATCCCCTTCAGTTCAAAGTACTCATCACGCCAAGGTGCCATACTTGGGGTATCTTGTTCTGACCCCCAACACTACCTACTTTAATCAAAGAGCTTGTTGTATTTCATGAATTCCATCTGATGGTCCAACAATACATTATGATTTAAAAAACATTTCATGGTCAAATAAATTAGTCTAACGTGGTTATACCACATCCTGCAAGCATCAGAGGTTGACCATCAAGCCCACGTCCCTATTGAAGACTTCCAGATAACCTTTCTATGAATGCTCATTTCTAAACTACTCTGTATCTCTTTCAACCTGTTCCATCAAGCAGCCCACATGATCCATCTTTCAGAACATTTCCTTGTGCCCCTCAGAACTCATGGCTTATCCCCAGGAAACTCTCTTACAGCTTCGGTCTCTTGCATGAGCATTGCTTTCACCTAACTCCAGCTGAAAATTGCTCTGAGATTAGTGCTTTCCCTGTGATTTTTCTCCCCGTGCACTAAATATCGCAGAACCCGAAGTTGGGGGAGGTATCCTTGGTAGGTCACTTTGTTGTGAAGATCTTGTTTCTCACTTTCTCTTAAATTCTTCCCCTCCTCTGTATTCTCACAGTAACTACCCTGATTTGAACTCATTAAATGTCTTCAGATTACTGCCATCGCCCCGAGTTTCCTGTCCCTAGAGTAGCCTCCTTCGATCTGTTCTCCACACCGCTACGATATTGATCTTTTAAGTCATGTCTTGTTTTTTTTTTGCTTAAAATCCTTCAATAGCTCTCCACAGCTTTCAAGGATAAAGTTCAAACTCTTTCATTTAGTACATAATGCCTCTCGTGACCCCATTTCTTCCTATATTTTCAGCTTTATTGTCTTCTATTCCTTCATTTTCACCTTTGCTCCAGCCACACGGAGCTATTTGTAGTTCTGTGCAGTTTCCCAGAGAACTAGACACTTTTGCAGAATAATTCCTCCCAGGCAACTCAGATGCACTTGGTCAGTGCCCCTGACACTCCCTGACTGCTCCATCCATCCGTCTTTGCACTTGTTGCCCTATGACCCGTGATCCTTAATTTGCAGCTTCTTGAAAGCAAACACCACGTCTCAGTGAGATTTGAATCCCTAGTACCTGGTAGGTGTTTGTTGAATAAATAAATAAAAGAAGGGGTAGTCAAAGCTGTTCTACCAATAGTTATGAGTGAGGCCCAATTTTGAGTTGTTTTTTTTCACCCCCTTCAGAAGTGGAGTCGGTTTATTTTGACTAGTATATTTTCTTTCTATGGCTTTCCATGAAGGTGAATGTTGTATGTGTATGCCGGGCGGTGTTGGTAATGGGAGGAGGGTGTGCTTGTGTGTGTTGTGTGTATCTGGGGTTGGGGAGGCTGTAAGATAAAACTACTTCCAGAGAATGCCCACGAAATCTGGCGCTCAGGCACTGGGGATGATAAATTCCCAGGACTAGCTGTTGAATAAGTTCCTGTGACCACCTGTCTTGGAATACCCTCGTGGGCTAGGATGAAAAGTATTCTAGGCTTCTTCACACTGGTTTCTCTGTGCACATTCTCTTGGCAAGCCATCAAATTAACACGAGGTTCTTATTAACATCAAAATTTAATCAACTAAATTTACTGTTCACAGAAATAACCCTTAGAGATTTGACACAGACTAACCAGTTAATGAGGATAATGTGCTTTAAAATCAGACTGGCTGAAAAATTAGGCAGTCAAAGTGTCTTTCATGCTCTTTCTCCTCTTGGCCTGGAATGTCCTCTCCTTGCTTTTCCACTTGGCGAAGTCTGATTTGTCCTTCAAGACCTCCCTGAGTTAGCCCGACTGGCGTAAGCACCGTCCCTGCATTTCCAACAGCACACCATGGGACTTCATAGTACTGACCCCACAGTCGTGTTCTCAGGGATAGCTGCCTCCTCTAGACTACGCACATTCTTTAAGAACAGGCTGTGTGATTTTTATATTTGTTTGTTTGTTACTTATTTTATCCTAGATCCTAGTATTGTGTCTAAAACATAGTAGAAGCCAATTAATATTGCTTAAATTTTTGGATCTCCAGAAGTATGGCTTGGCCAGAAAAATTACTTGTGTATACATACTTATTTATATAAAAATAATACACACTGCTTATAGAGAATCTGGAATACATACAAAAAAGAAAATTTAAATTTCCTGTGGTCTTCACAACTACCCAAAGTGACTTACTGTTAACAACTTGAATACTTTACTTTTCTGCACATACAAAATTTGAGGGTTTAACTTAAGTATTTATGTCAAGTTCAAACATTTAGCTTAACTTCATATCAAATCAAGAATCACAAAATGAGAAGCATTCCTAAAGAATCAAATACTCCCTTGAGGCAAAGCCGTTTCAAGGACAAGAGGGACATGTGAGATTAAGAAAGAAAGTTCAATTTAGGGAACCGTTTAGCCTTGAAGGAGCTATTTACCGTGTATGAGTGAACATTTTACTCCAAAACCAGATTTTATTTGTATAGGATTAGTCTTTTGGCTTTTTTCTACTTTTTTAAACCTGCTTATGAAGATTGAAGAGTCAGTTATTCAAGTCTACAAAAATGTTTTATCTAGCTTATTAGCTAAGGGGTAGTTAGCAGCCAGGAGGATGAAGAGAAATGATTCTGAAACTTTCAGTAGATAGTCTCAAATGTTGTTTCTCTGGGTGACTGTCATTAATCTTCCTGGATCTCTGGTCTCCTCCCTGGGGGCTATGGTGACAGCCTCTTTGCCTCCCTCCTTCTATTCCTCACCACTTTAGTCCTGGTATTACAGTAATAAGGTAAAAGGAACAGCCACCCCTCTTAGAGAAAATAAAACCCCACTCTTTCAAGGTTGACTCTGGAAGGAAACCTTGCACCTCTCATCCTTGTCCCTTGTCCCTTAGTCATCCTTGCCCCCATTCTATGCTGAGCTTATGGCTTTGTTTGCCTTTTAACATTCCAGGCCCAAAATAGACCCAAGGACTTTCCCCTTAATTTTCTAGAGCATCGCTGAGATGAGACTAAAACTTTTCTTTAAAAGGGTTGTGTAGGGGAGGGAAAAAATGGTTTCCCTTCATCCTCTTAGGCTTTTTTTTGCTGGGCTATGAATTAAATTAACATAAGACAGATTAATAGGAGAAAAATTATACTTAATTACATGTGTATACACAGAAGTCTCACAAAAACATGAGACTCGAAGCTTATATGACATCTTGAGCTACAGAAAGGAACAGGAGGGATTTAGGGCTTTTGGGGGATGGTGACAAGTTCTAGGAGGGTGAGGGGAGGAAATATATGGTGAATAAAGGTTACCTTGTCATGCAGATAAAAGTCTCTCAGGTGATAAAAGGAGCACCTCTCTTCCTCATACAGATATCCTTACTAATGAAAATTTCTTTTATAGATGTAAATTTATTTTACAAAAGAACAGCCTTCCAGAGCTAATTCTGTGTCTGAAATTTCTCAGAATAATCAGCTTGAAATAATCAATATGCCAAAGAGGAATATTTGGGAGTGGTGTGTCCTGAGCCCCAAGAGTTTCTAAAAGCTAGGGAAAACAATAGAGGAATGAACACAGAAAGTGAGATGCAAATAGAAACTCTGTCTTGACCAGTGAAATAAGGCTCATGGGCCATGTCACAGCCTAACTCCCAGCTGCCTCCATGTTGCAAAGTTGATTTTAGCTCTTACTATGAACCTTGGTATTTCTCCACTATTGAAATCAATACCCAAAAATCTGCCTTCTAGATTCTATGATTCTGTTTGAGAGATGTTCTCTTTCATTTTTAACTGACAACTGGAATATCCCTGACTTTGTTGGGGACCTCACTGTTTATTTCTGCTGTGGCCTGAATTACCTAAATGCTAAAAACACAAACAAACCATAGTAACTATTGCAGTAACAGTGGCAGTAGTAGCTAACACATACACCTACTACATGCTGGGCATTATTCTAAGTATTTGACATGGGTTAACTCCCAATAACCCTGTAAATAGTATAAATATATATATCACACATTCAGGAATGACTATATAATTGTGGGGCCCAATGCAAAATGAACACATGAAGCTCTTTGTTCAGAAATTTTAAGAATTTCAAGATGGTAATGGCAGAGCATTAAACCAAGTGCTGGGCCCTTCTGAGTTTGGGATCCTTTGCGAATACACAGGTTCCATGACCATGGTCCGGCCTCACACTCAATACTCCTGATAGTTACACAAAGATAGAAAAATGTGTGGGGGAAGAGGGAAAGCTTCCACCCTCCCTGAAGGTTCACTGGAAGAAACTGACAATAGACAGACTAACAGGGGAAAAAGCATATAATTTATTAATGCGCATAAGCATGGCAGTCATACAAAATACGAGACTCAAGAAAGACCAGATGGTTGAGGCTTACATGCCTTCTTCATAGGGGAGGAGGAAGTGGGGAGTCATAGGCAATTTTAGAAGGGTGGTAAATGATTTTTAGGGGGAATGCATAAACTGGAAGACTAGACAATAGTTTGTAAATGATTCTCTTTGGATACTGAATGGGACAGAAGGACAAACAATAGTTTGGGGACAAGTTACAGGAAGGTGAGGGGCAGAAATTCACTGCGAACCAAGGATGTTTTATTATGCAGATAAAGTGTCCCAGGTAATCGCTATAAAAGCTGCCCTCGACAGAATAGATGGAAAGTCTGTCTGTGCATGGTGACAACTTTCAGTCTTTTCTCTTTCTCTTCTCCAGTGGTTTATCTTTCTTGGTTATTTAGTGCTATTCCTAGGAAGCAGAGTCTTCAAACAATTGCATTTCTCTTGGAAGACGTTTTCCTCAGTCAGATAAGGGAACTTGTAGAGAGGGGGCCCCTCCCTGTGTGTGGTGGGGGAGAGAAACAAGGGAAGATTAGAAAGTCCTTGGTTTTGAGGCAATTTCTAAGGCCTTCCAATTTCCTTTAATTCAAAATGCTTACCATGCCAAAGTATCGTACTTTGGGATATTGTTCTCTGTGTCTCAACAAACATAAAAGCTTAATATTCTTTAAAACCTTTTTAAACTCTAGGTCAACTGCTATGTTGTAAGAGTTAAGATGGGCTTGCGTTAAGAAAGGACGAGCTCCTCTGGCCCTGCATTGCAAAGGAGATAAACCATGTAACATTTTTGTCCACTTGGTGTTATAAACCTCTATAGATGAATAGGTTGAGCCTGGCATGGGGATGATCTCTGGTCAGCATGAGGGGTAGAAAAGGTTATCCTGCACATGGGGCTGAATGTGGATCAAGCAGCAGGCATGCAGGGAAAAAGGAAAAAAATAAAACAGTAGTCATCACAACAGTGCTGAGGTCCTCGGGTAGAAGGAGCCAGTTGTTGGCTGCAGAAGATCAGCAGAAGAGTGTTTTATTTGGTGAAATCCCGAGGAGTACATGAAAACAGGGAATTTCAATGGGGCCAAAGGTTTGTGGAAGGTGCAGGCATAGTGCAATCAACAGCAGAAAGCATAATCAGGCTGCACACAAGAGAAAAGGCTGAGCATCCCATAACCTCTCCAGGTAGCAGAGTGGGTGGGCCCAATGGTCCTGTCCCAAAGCCAGAGCTGGCTGATGCCATAAAGGTCACAGCTACTAAATGCGAGTAGTGTGTTATTGTGAGGCAAAGGGTCCTGGGAAGCTGTGATGCTGTTGTATACCATTCCCTGCTTCTCAGATGTCAGTGTGCTTGGAGTCACCCGACAATGTTGTCATAGCGCAGATTCTGTGTCAGCAGATCTGGGGTAAGATTGAGATTCTGCATTTCTAACACATGCTCAAGTGAGGTCACTCTTACTGGTCCACACACCAGACTTTGAGCATCCAGGGTATAGACCTGGTAATATTAGAAACAATTGGGGCATCACTGAAGGGGCTGGAAGCCAAGAGCTGCGTAGAAAAGAGGAGAAAATGACAGTTTGTGAAACACTCCAGGAAACTTTCCTTTAGTTGAATCTCAGAGAGCGACGGAAAGAAAGCTGGATTTGTCACACTTTGGAAGTTAGGGCTGTGCTAGAGAAATAACTGCTTGTGTTGTTAGTAGTTTGCGTGTGTGCATGTGTGACTTGATGGTAGTTGGGTTAGGGTTCTCCAGACAGAACCAATAGGATAACTGTATCTATTTCTATATAGATATATGAGAGAAGATTTATTAGGGTAATTTGCTCTCACGATTATAGAGGCTGAGAAGTCTCATGACAGGCCATCTGCAAGCTGGAGACCATGAGATGCCAGTAGCATGTCTCAGTCCAAGTCCAAAAGCTTCAGAACTGGAGAAGCCAATGATGTAACTCTCAGCCCAAGCCTGAAGACCTGAGAACTTGGGAGATGGTTGATGTAAGTTCTATAGCCCCAAAACTAGAGAGCCTGGAGTTCTGATGTCCAAGGGCTGGAGAAGAGTGTCCCATCTCCAGGAGAGAGAGGGGGGGGGGAGGGAGAAGAAAACACCTTTTTCTCTTTTTTTCCCTGGGCTCCCAGCTGATTGGATGGTGTCCACCCATATTGAGGGTGAATCTTCCCCCACTCAATCCACTGACTCACGTGCCAATCTCCTCTGGAAATAACACCACAGACACACCCAGAAATAATGCTTCTTTACCATTTCTCTAGATATTTCCTAGTCCAATCAAATGAACACCTAAAATGAACCATCATAGTTAGTGGCCAATGTTGGAAACCTAGGAAACAGAAGCTAGACAAGAAGCACAATGGCACTTGAGAAAACTTATCATTTTGCAAGAATAAGTGAATTGCTTTTGTTAAAAATCCAAGCACAAAGAAGAGTCAAAGGACAAAATGGGAAGAAAAAAAATATGCCTACAGAGAATTTTAGGGTGGTAGAATAATACAAATACTGGAAATTTTTTGCTTGGTCATTTCTGAAAGGAAACAGACTGGCTGTCAAACATTATCTACTGCTAGGAAAGGCATGTTCAGTGAACAGAGTGAAAATGTTTACTGCAACAAACCAATAGAGGGAAAAATGATAGTTCTTCATAAATTTTTGGCATCTACTTGTATTTTCAGTGACCACTTTCCTGAAAGATCCAACAGTTTAAGGTGCAAATAGAGCTACTCTGAATAATGCTTTTAACTTGAATGGAGTCAAGGCCATGAAACATTACCTGCTATATAACCAATTTAAGAAATGATTAATAATATTATTTTAATTTAAACAAACCATAATAAATGCATATATCTAAACTTTAGATAATAATTCTTTAAAAGTTACACCATTTTACATTAACATGTTAAAGAATATAAGCTAAGAGTGTTAATTTGAAGAAGTAATTTTAATCATTATAATAATAATCACTATGTGTTTTTGAATGTTGATTATGTTTCTAACACTTTATGACACTTCCCATAGATTTTAATCCTTAATCCTATGAGGCAGATAGTATGTAAATAGTATTCTCGTACTATAAACAAGAAAAGCAAGGTTTTGAAGGGTTATAAAATTTCCCCAGATTCACATGGCTTTAACTGAAAGAACCAGAACTAAACTATTATCGACAAGACACCCTAAAAGCACTTTGAGGCAGTCAGTGTCCAAGATGCAAGCAGAAACTAGACAAGAAGCACAATGGCACTAGAGAAAACTTATCATGACTTCTGCCATGACTGCCATGATTTCCGCCTTCTGGTATTTACACTCCTGTGTAGTTTCCTCCACTTTGTATCAGGGCTGGTCTGTGCGATCAATAGAATACGACGACAATGATGGAATGTCACTTTTGAGATTAGCTTATGAAAATCACGGTGGCATTTCTCTTGGATCATTCACTTGGGAGAAGCCAGATGCCGTGTCATGGGCAGCCGTAGGGAGAGGCCCAAGTATTAGGGAACTGAAGCCTCCTGCCAAAAGCCACGTGAGTGAATTTGGAAGCAGATCCTCCACCCTCATCAAGGCTTCAAATGACTGTACCCCCTAACTGACATCTTGACTGCCTCTTCCTGAGACACCCTAAAGCCAGAAGCACCCATCTAAGCTGCTTCCTCAGAGACTACGTGAGTTCACAAACGGGCACAGATTCCTCACTTGATCAAAGGAAGGAATTACTGAACGATCATTCAATCACTGTTGTGATTAAAAATATATTCCTCCTGCTTCTCTTTATTATGATTTCATTTACGCTAGTCCTGGTGCACTCTAGGAACGGTGAGCTAACAAGCTGTCAGTAGCCCCGATATTCATCCAGTCTATTTCTTCCGAGCAATTCACTCCTGGGTTATGCAAGAAAAAGTTGCACCTGGTTACCACCATTTACTAACTAGCACACAGAGCAGCGGCAGCTGTGAAATGATTTCTAAAACCTTAGGTCCTGGGAATTCGGTTGTACTTGCTGTGGTTTTCCTTGTGGCACTGTAAGATTGATGGAATGCAGTTGACACACTCAGATTTTTCTCCCTGTAGGAGTCGGTTGTTGGCAGTAAGTTGAATGGAGAGGTAATAACTTAGGAGATAACAATAGGGTTTAAGGGACCTGGGTAAACTGAGATGAAGAGACAAAAAGGAAAATTGCAAACAGGCAGCAAGGGAGTAACAGGTGTCTTACATTCAAGGAGGAAGAGGGGAAAGCAGCTATTTGAGAGTGAGACAGAGTAGAGCTTGGGGTGTCAGTCCACAGGTGAAAGGAAATCAGGACACGTACTGCTGCAGTTCCTCTTAGCACGTGGTTTCTCTCACCACGTGGGAGTTTAAGTTAACGAGGCCCGTGCTGCGTCCTCAGTAGAACATTGAAGATGGCTCCTCAGCCTTTGCAAAGCATCCACGAGTACTTCCTTCCGTGTTGGACGAGAATATTCCTCCATCAGCTTTGCATTCTCCCATTTCTCCATAAAGGAAACAGTAAGTCTATTACTTCTCCCACCTGGTTTGCTTATTCTGGAAAAATAATTCCTTTTGGTTGAGTCCAATGTGGGATTGGGAAGAGCTTTGTCCTCTGATGAAAGGAAAATCCGGAGGAGAAATTCATTAATTCTTACTACACATTTAGGTAGAGTTTCAGTGTGAAGAAAGACGAAATCATTTCCTGGGAGAAGGCTGAGGGGTGGGAGAGAGAGGGCCCCAGGACAGGCAGGGAGGGGGCGCGCCATTCTAAGAGGCCAGTTGCGTCACATGGCACAATTTTGCCAGCCTTCTTGGAAGATCGGGAATTCTCCCAAATGTTTTCCTGCCTTCATTTTAGCTTTGTCATATTTTATGCATAGCTCTCCACAGATCAGACTTGGTTTCAAAACTGCCTTTTAAAATGACAGAATATTTAAAATAATGCACAAGTGTGTTTATCTCCAGCTACCAAAAGGAAACTAGTTTTCTTGGGGGTCCCAAATTCTTCTATCTAGAAGAGTCATGCCAACATGATCTCAGGGATCTGCGAAATGTTAGTAAAGGGACAGGCACACACTCAGACTTGCAGGTCAAAGAAAATGCCGGAGAGTCAGGTTCTAGAAAGGGCAGCACTAATTCTTGAGGGTGGGGAGGTAGGCGTGCTATCAATATTCCGTGTGAACGATGGAAAGGAAGCAGGCAAACTTCCCTGGCCAGGCAGAGTTCTCAGGACTGAGTTCTTTATTTGAATCTTATAAACATTTTTGTTTGTCTAATATGGAAGAGAGAGTAAAAGGGGGTGAAATTTGAAGACTAAGTTAGAGTGAGGCTATAGATGACATATTATTTAAAAAATTCTCTTTCGGACTTATTATGGGAAACTAGAAATAGTTTGTGGGGGCTTGTGGTCAAACATAATTTCCTCAGAGATGCTTTAGATTAGGGCCAATGCCAGACCGAAAAGGGAGCCAGAATAAAAATGTTTAATAGTCCTTCCTGTTATGAAAAGTCCTTTTTCATATTTATCTTAGCCAACCTTAGAGAAAGTATCCTATTCACCTCCAAAATTCATCCTGTTTTGGCTATTTCATCCTTTGAAAGGACTGTAATTCTCTTTCACTCATTCATTCATTCATTGAGACCATGATTCATTCAAAAAATATTTGAATGCCTACTATGCGCCAGGCATGGTGCTGGTGCTGGAGAAACCAAAACGAATGAAATATAGTCCCTGCCCTCAAGGTAGAGCCCACAAAAGAGCCCACAGTCTGTCTTGGAGAGAGAGAGATTAACAATAAGTTATGGCAATATTGGATGAAAAGGGCCAACACAGATCACTGTAGGCTTCAATGAGGCAGCAATGAAATCTTCTGATAGATCAAAAATACCTTCACGGAACAGGATCAAAGCTGGCTCTTGGCTGAAAAGGAGTTCACCAGGGGGATAAAGGAGGCCATTTCATTCGGAAGGCATTGTAGAGTGAAGCAGGAGGGCTCAGATCATGGGTAGCCTTCTATGCTGTTCTAAGGAATTTAGACTTTATCCATAAGCCCTAGGGGCCATAAGATATTTTTTAAGTATTTAATAGATGAATTGCATGATTCAATTTAAAATTTAGAAAGGTCACTCTGGTGATCTGCAAGAGGGCAGGACCATTAGAATATTATAGTTCAATTTGTGGGGAATCATTATCTAAATAATATCGAATCGTCCAATCTACAAACATTGTGTATGTCTCCATTTCTTTTGGTCTTCTTTAATGTGTCTTAGCAATGTTTTATTGTTTTCATGAAACAGTTCTTGCACGTTTTATTAAATTTATTCCTCAATAAAGTTAAAGTTAAAAATAAAGTTTAAAGTTTCTGATGTCACTATAAGTGGTATTGTTTTTAAATTACAATTTCCAATTGTTTCTAGTACACAGAAATGCAATTGATTTTTGTATATTAACGTTGTATCCTTGATCTTGCTAAACTGGAATATTAGTTCTAATAGTGTTTTAAAATTTTTTTTGGTAGATTCCTTAGGAATCTACCAAATGGACATGATTATGTTGTCTGCAAAGAGAGTTTTACTTTCTTTTCAAATTTGTATGACTTTTTTCTCCTTGCCTTTTGCACTGGCTGAAACTTCCAATACAATTTTGGGTAGAAATCATAGTGTACATTCTCGCTTTCTTCCTGATCTTAGTGGCAAAGCATTTCATTATTAAGTATAATGGAAGCTGTTGCTTTGCTTTTTCACAGATAGCATTTTCAAGTTGAAAAAGATTCTATTCCTAGTTTGCTGAGAGTTTTTTAAAAAAATAATAGATATTGAAGTTTATCAATGACTTCTCAGCATCTCTTGAAATAATTACATTATTTTTTTATTCTGGTAATATGAATTACATTGAATAATTTCTAGTGTCAAACACAACTTGCATTCTTGAAAAACTCTACTTGGTCCTGATATCTTATTTTCACTATGTATTTCTAGATTTAATCTGTTAGATTTTTGCTTTTAGCTTTCTAAGGGACATTGATATGTATTTTCCTTTCTTTTTGCAATTTCTTAGTCTGGTTTTGGTATCAGAGTTATTCTAGACTATTAAGGTGATTTGGAAGTTAATCCTTACTCTTCTGTTTTTTGAAGCGTGTACAAGATTGATATTATTTTTTCATTAAATGTTAAAAGAATTCAGTAGTGAAGCCATTGGGCCTGCAGTTTTCTTTGAGGGAAGATTCTGAATGATGTATTCAGTTTCTTTAATAGATTTAGGACTATTAAGTTTTTTTATTGCTGCTTTAGTCAGTTTTTGGTAATTTGTATCTTTCAAGAAATTTGCCCATTTCATCCAGGTTGTCGTTTTTTGCCAAAAAATTTTTTTGAAATATTCCCTTTTTATCCTCTTAATACCTTAGAGAATTTATGATGATGTCTGCTACTTAATTCTTGATATTGGTAATTTGTTTCTCTTTTTATTCTTGATCAGTCCAGCCAGAAGTTTATGAATTTTTTAAAATTTTTGTTTATAAACAACTAGTCTTGGGTTTCTTTTATTTTCTCTATTGTTTTTACTATTCTATTTTCTCAATTTCTATTCTTTATTATTTTCTTCCTTCTTACATTGGGTTTAATTTGTTCTTATTTTTCAAGTTTGATTAAGGATGTTGCTTAGGTCATTGATTTTGGATCTTTTTTTAATCATTTAAAGCTATAAATTCCTCTCTAAACATTGCTTTAGTTGTATCCGGCAAGTTTCAATATGTTTTGTTTTTATTTTCATTTAGTTTAAAATATTTTTTACATATTTTGGTAATTTCTTTGACCAAATTAAAAGTTTAATTTCCAAATATTTGAATATTTTCTAGATTTATTTTTATTGACTTCTAATTTATTTTGATTATGGTAAGATAATATATGTAGTGTGACTTTAATCCATTTAAATTTGTTGAAACTAGTTTTTATGGCATGGTATTTGGTCTTGATGAAAATTCCATGTATGCTGGAAAAAACGTATATTCTGATGGTATTGGGTGGAGGGGTTTATGAAGATCAATTAGCTCTGGTTGGTTGATTGTGCTGCTCAAGTATTCTATATCCTAATTGGTTTTCTGTTTAATTATTCGAATTTAGGGTAGTGTTGATTTCTCCAACCACAATTATGGATTTTTCTCTTCAGTTTTTCAAGTGTTGTTTTTTATATTTTGAAACTCTTATTGGGTTTGTTATATATTTTTTGGTGAGTTGACCTCTTCATCATTATGAAATGTCCATCTTTAACCTGATAATATGTCATCTTATAATGTTTTCTTTGATATTAATATAGCCATTCAAGCTTAGTTCTATGATTGATATTTTCATGATGTACCTTTCTTCTGTACTTTAAGTTTTAACCTATGTCTTTATCTTTTTTTTTTGAAAATGTCTTACAGTGTGCATTTTATTTCATATCATTATACAATGTTTACATATAGTTTTAACTCTTAAGAAAATGCTTTTTACCCATTGCATGTACTGCCTAAATCTTTCACTTTAACATGGAGAAATGAAGACTGGAAATCCACATTGAATGTGATCCTACAGAGCTGTAATGAGCTGCAAGTGTGTCAATGAGAAAGGAATGGAAGTCTTATAAGAGCAGTGTGGCTTACAGACCTTTGGTTTTAGTGAATGCAGGCATGTGGGATCCATAGTTTCATCTCATGTCTTTATCTTAATTAGGTTTCTTGTAAACAGTATATATGTGGCTCTTAGTTGGGTCCTATTATAATCCAGTCTGACAAGCTCTGTCTTTTAATTAAACTGTTTAGATTTGTTTTACATATAATGTAATTATAGATATGGTTCAGTTTAAATCTACCATTTTGCTATTTTCTGTTTTTTTTATTTTTCTTGATTTATATAATATTTTTAGGATTCCATTTTATTTCCTCTAATGGTTTATCGATTGGATTCTCTCAGCTTTTGTTTTTCTGTTAAAATTTTAATTTTTCCTCAAGGATATTTTCACTGGATATAGATTCTCTATAGAGAGTTTTCTTTTCTCTGCTTTGACCTTTGTTTGGCTTGCATAGTTTCTGACAGGGAGTCTGTGGACATTCTTGTCTTTGTTCCTCTGTACATATGTGTCTTTTTTTTTTTCTGTGACTGCTTTAAAACTTTTCTCTTTAATGCTTGTTTTTAGTAATTTGATTATGACATGCCTTCATGTGATTTTCTTTATGTTTACCTTGCTTGGGTGTCATTGAGTTTCTTGGATCCATTTGTTGAAAGCTCTCATCAAATTTGGAAAATATCTGACCATTGATTCTTCAAGAAATTTTTCTGCCCACCTTCCAGACTTCTATCATACCTATGTTAAACTACGTGATATTATTCAGTAGATCATTGAGGTTCTGTCAATTTTTTAGTCTTTTTATTTTTGTGTTTATGTTCATTTAAGTAGGTCTATTGCTGTGGCCTCAAGTTCTCTAATCTTTCTGCAGTGTTTAAACTATAGTTAATTCCTTCTAGTCGATTTTTCATTTTGATTATTGTAATTTTCATTTCTAGATGTTTTATTTTTTCGTATGCCTTTTATTATTGTGTTCATTTTTTCCCTGTGCATCTTTGAGTAGGTGGAGCAAATGTATAAACATTTTAAGCTCTTGACCTCATTAAATATCTGTTATGTGTGGATATGGTTTTGTTAGCTTAATCTTCTGCTGGTCATTTGTCATATTTTCTCCCTTCGTGTATCTAATTTTTTTTTTTATTGGTTGCTAGACCTCTGAATTTTATGTTGTTGAGTGGCAGATATTTTCGTGTTAATTTAGTGAGTTTAGAATTTGCCTGAAAATAGTGAAGTCACTTGCAGATTAGTTTGATTATCTCAAGGCTTGTTTTTAAGCTCTTTTATCTCAAAGGGCTATAGAATAGCTTTTATTCTGGAGCTACATTTATTCCCACTTGGCTGGAAGGAATTCAAACTGTTCTTGGCCCAGTCTTACCTCCAGAAACACTTCATAACACTTCATCTTTTATCTCCCTGGTAATTGCTTTTTTCCCAGAAATTGTTCTTGTCTATCCTCCAGGGATTTCACTTTATAAATGGGTATATTTCTCCTTAGCCAAAGATCAAAGTGACCCTTACACAGATTTCTGAAGTTATTTCTCTATGTGGTTGTATATTCTCAGGTACATTGCCTTGAAAATTCTAGTAACTCTGGCCTTCTTGAACTCCAACTGTGTCTGTTCAGTACAGTGAGGCTTCAGGGCTTTAGATTCTTCCTTCCTGCATCACTGGGGCATTGGTAGGGTTTACCTAGTTCCTCCCTGACTGTACCCTCCTCAATTCTCAAGGATCATAATGGTTGTACTGCCTGTTGTCCAATATCTGAAAACAGTTGTTTCTTGGATTTTGTTCAGTTTTCTAGTGTTCTGGAGGGTAAGTACAGACTGCCTTACTCTCTTGTGAACAGAAATAGATGTCTGTCTTCCCTCTTAACTTTCAGTTTGTCCCCATTGTCTTGCTTCTTTTCTTCACTACCTAGGCACTCCCAAGCATTTGTTTTAGTCTTACTTTTTGGATGGTGGGGTGGAAAGGGCTCAGACCTTGTGCACAGGTGAAGGGAAATAACAGCAAAGAAAAGTCAAGCAAATCTTTCTCCTTCTAAGATTTGTTCCTTCATTAACAAGATTAATAGCATTAACAAACCATCATTACAGTAAAAGATTCTTTGTCCTTTTTTTCATCTTTACCTAATATTGCTAAGATCATCCTCTTCTCATAAGTCTGGTATGTTACTATGCTAAAAACAAAACTTGAATTTTTCCTCTGTTTAAACAAAACCCTCTTGCTGTTTTGTTAGTTTTTTATGGCTCGGTGTCCCCAAAGTAAGGAAGAGTGGAGAATGCAGTAAGATGTTACAAAAATGGGAGAAAAACGGGGTTTCAGGCACTATGGTTATGAGAACATTCTTCTCAAAGTTAATGTTTGCTTCTCATGGAAACATAGTTTAAATGTCTGCCCACAATCATTTATCATTCATATTTCTACCTGGGAGAGTATTTATTTAAGAGCTAGGGAAGCCAGCACAAATACCATGGGGAACAAACCCAGAAGATAAAGTAGATTTTTCCCATATGACCTGCTTTTTGTTATTTTTGATTTTATAATTTTGACATAACTGGTTCTTTATTTATCTCAAAAGATAGAGGTTATTTTTCATAGACACTATTTTCTTTAAGTGAAGTTGAAGCCACCTTAATATATTAGTTAAGCACTATATTTACAAACTTCTCTTCACCCCTGGATTTTAAGAAAATGGTATTTAACATTGGCATATCTTCTCTATACTATATTGCAATATTATTCTTCATAGCACTTACTCTCAATTGTTTATCGCTGATTTACTGCTGTTCCACTACAACTTGTTCTGTTTGCTTCCTCCCTCACCCTCTGTATTCACTCTGTATCCTTTTTTTTTTTTTTTTTGCCCTGCTTTGACCTCTTGGTAGCTGACCTTTATAAAATGAATTACGTGGACTCCCTTGCCTGGCTAAGTTGAGAGTCCTTGTAGAAGACTGGAGGCAGAAAGCAGAGGAACGGGTATTTATTTTGCCCCTTCTTCCTTTCCGTTGTTGGGCAGTGGCTGTGTGTCTCCACAGACAGCAGCTCTTGTGGGCTGGTGTTCTCTTGCTTCAGCTCTCCCAGGCTCAGGTACCAGTGTTCCTTCCTTTTGTCCCTTCAGGCTTTGGGATGACAGCTCCTTTCTGTTGATAGTCCCTGGATACGTCACTAGCCCTTGTTGGCTTCCTTAATCCTGCCTCTATGCATAGTCCCTTCCTTAAACTCTCTTTAGTTAAGCCCTGTTGAGGAGTATGGCTTTTCTTCTTGCTGGGACCCTAACTAATGTAAATCCCTTTCTATATATTTCCTCAAGAGCTCTTTGTAAAATTTAAGTCAAATAAGACTGCTACCATATTCCAAACTCTTCAATGGTAGTCCTTTATAATTAGAATCAGATCGAAACTCCCTGACGGGACCTCATGATCTTAACTAACTCTCCAATTTCATCTCCTTTAAATCTCTCCCTCTCTCATTCTATTCCAGCCACACTGGTTCCCTTTCCTTTGAACTTGCCAAGCTGATGCATGCCTTTCGGCCTATAGACGTGCTGCTCTCTTAGCCTGGCAAGGTCTTTCCCTGGACCTTTACATGACTGGCTGCTTCTCATTTTTCATGTTTCATCTCAGTTTGCACCTACTCTAAGAGAAATTGATTAATCAAGTTACCAAAATCAATCACCTCCCCTAATATTCTGTATCTTATTACCCCACCTTATTTTCAAATAGCTGTTGCTACTCACAGAAATAATTTACTTTTCTATTTGTTAATTGCCTGTCTCTCCCCACTAAAATGTAAGCAGTGATATTTAGGACGTTTGCCTCATTCACTATTGTATCTCCAGTGCTAAACCAGTGTCTGAGTACATCATGTACCCTCAGTCAGTGTTACTGAATTCTTGAAAGAATGAATGGTTAGTTTAATAAAATATTGAAATAATAAATGAAGCATAGGAAGCCAAAGAATTCTTAATCAGTCTTCTGGAAGGTGGACTGAGTATATGGATCTATTCTCAGAAAATGGATCCTGTTCCATCTGTAATTCTGCACTGAGAGACAAAACTCATTGGTACCAGTGTGAGCGAGTTTGGCTTGGGAGAAGAAGGATAGCAGAGCAGAAGGGAGCTGAGAATGTGGAGAAGACTGTGAGTAGGAGAAGGAGGATCACAGGCCAAGGCATTAGTGGGCAGTGTTGCCCTGTTTCAAAGGGGGAAATGCAACAGGCAATAAACTTCAGCCAGATTGGAAATGGGCTGTCTTAGTAAAGGCCAAGAAAAACAACAGGAGCCAGAAAATCAAACTGATTTGAAGTCAGCAGCCTAAGTCATGGAAATAAGACCCGCAATAACATGCCCTCGTGCTCTAAGTGCAGTTCTGTGGTTCTCTGCTTCTCCAGGGCAGCATCTTCCTAGGTGGTGTGCTCTCTTAGTCACCCGGTCACCCACAGCTTGCCCTGGTCACCTAGACATTGGCAGAGAAGGCTTAGAGTTTCTCAGTTGGGTTTGTCAGTGAGAAGTTTTTTGTTTTTTTTTTAACCAGCAGAATCAACAGTTCTAGCAGAAGCTCAACAGCCTGTACACACCTGGAGTCTTTCAGGAGCTGGGCCATGGTGTCCCTGAAGAGTGCACTATGCTACCTTTCCACTCCCCATTTGAAGCTCTATTCCTTCCCCTTGCTGTAGGAGTCTTCCAAACCCTGGTTCTTCTAAGACAGACTAGACATCACGCCAGCTCCCAGGTCCATCCTGTCTTTCAACAGCGGGGTGCTGTATCCCTTCCCCAGGCCCATTGCTTATTTACCTAGAATCAGGTAAGAGCACTCCGTTGTCCTGAAACCTAATCTCATTAGGCAATGGATGAAAAAATATCAAATTGACTAAAGATTTCAATGCAATGTGTTGGTTACTGATCCTCATCCCAGATAAAACTGAGCCTTCTTCTGTGGCTCCCCAAAACAGTAAAATAGTCATTAAGCCTCTTTTGTGGGTATGAGGATGAGCTGTGCTGAGCAGTGACCTTACAACTTTCTCCCCAAACCAAAGGTGGCAGAAGTACTTTAAAGAGTCAGATAACTTTGCTACCTTGAGAGAATTCCTCTAGAGCAGTTCTATTTAAAAGAACCTTAGATGATGACAATGTTCTATATCTGTGCTGTCTAATGCAAGAACCATAGTCATACATGGATGTTGGACATTTGAAATGTGGGCAGTACAATGAGGCACTGAATTTTAAATTTTATTCAAATTTAAATAATTAAATTTTAAAGTTAAATAGCCATTTGTGGCTACTATATTGGACAGCACAACTCTCGAATCTGCTTACCCGATATATCACAGCCCAGGTGTAAAATTTTACACTTCCACTTGTCTATGAGTATGATCTAATGGAGGAATTGGTAAGGCTCAGTCTTATTTTGGAAGGGTAGCACATATAAACAAGAATATGTATTGTTCAGGCACTAATCTTTAAAGGATGTTATTTCTTGTTCTACTCATTGTGGAAATCATTCTGACTAGAGTCATTCTGCATTTCTGGTGCTAATCACCAATCATTTCTTTATGTGGTATTAATAAAACTCATCATGGTCAGTGTGACTAGGAAAGTCTCTGATGTTCTTTGTTTGTTTTGGGTTTGCACAGACAATTCATTCCCAACTAAACTCCATGATAATCCCTTTCCAATACCTATGCTTGCTGAACAAATGTCAGCATCAGTTCTGATACATCCAAAATCTGTTATCTCTTTCTGACATTACTCAAAATCCTTCCTTTAATGTATAGGGTCATTCTGCATTGGCTTTAGGGTCACATTAACTATATCCTAAAGCTTTAGCTAACTCTGTTCTTTTATTTTTTCATGATGTTTTATAAATGCTGGTCTCTGGCTCTTTTCCGATATAAATGGACTTCAACTATTTATAAAACTTTCCCTTGGTGTCCTCCGAGAGGCAGACACCGAGATGAGATTAACCATGTAAGGATTCTATTAGGGGAAGATGCCTGTGTGAAAGGAAATGGGGAGAGAACTTGAGAAGACTGAAAGGACCAGGTGACCACAGAGCAAGTCTAACCCAGAGTGGAAAAGAAGGGGAGAAAAGGCTGGGTGGAGTGCCACACCCTTTTGGAAAGCCATCAGGGAATTGTTGATACAGAGTTGGCCAACACAAAGTGCCATGTTTCTCTGGAATGGGAGTCCAGTGCCTCTCCGAAATAGGACCTGTCTTAGTATCACCGCTGCCTCAGTCATTGGCTGGAGAAGCCCACTGGAGGAGTAACTGGAAGCAAACACTGGCGTAGATTTCCAACCTAGACCTCTTGGTTAATTATACTCTCTGTAGTGAGATGTGGGCAAAGCACATTTTCATGGCCCCCACACCTTGCACAGTTCCTGCTTCAGTTCCAACAGGTAGAAAGGAAAAACAGAATGGCTCGAAAAGCAAATATCTGAACATTACCTAGAAGACTCTCTTCCATTACTTAGAATCATCCCTACTTATTCCCTTAATGTTAATTTCAGTTCTTCAAATGTTTCTACTGGCTGCAGAATTACCGTTAGAAGCTATTTCCTTGCTACCTTTCTGGGCTTTTGTAAATGACCTCTATCCAATTCTAGTCCCTTATTTCCAAAAAATACCGAGGAGAAACATTTTCTTTCTTTTTTTCTTTTTTTTTTTTTTTTGCATTCTATTTGCCAGCTATTATTATCTATTTATGTATATTTTCGGGCCTTTGAAAAGGTCTAATAAATAATACACTGCTTCTCCATTCAGTTTCAGAATAATTGAAAAACAAGAAGAAAAGAATCAGTAGACACACGCCAAAAAAATGACCTTAATTACTGATAAAACTAGAGAATTCGATTACATGTCTGGACAGGTTGGCTTCTGGATTTATTCTGTTCAGCTTCATTTGCGCTAGAACAGGACAGATGTTCTCTGCAAGTGCAGATTCTAATAGCCTCAAAGGAGAGCACGTTTCCTGAAAGCTTTCATTCATGGTTACTCTCTCAAATTCACTCCTATTCATCTGGAACTGAGTGAATGAGGGAGACAGAGAGAAGCCAAAAGTGTTAAATTAATAGAAGGAAAGATCAGTGGTGGGGAAGATACAGACAACCACAATGACACGTGCCAGGGAATACACAGGCTCAGTAATGAAACAGAGGCCAATCAATTATTCTCTCATTTTAGGGTAGCCTTAAAACCATTTCCAGAATTCTGAGTTCAGCTAACAGTTACATTTGTACCCGATCTTCTTTTTGAATTATTGGAAAGCGCTTTTCTTTCCAGTTTTGGTTCAAAATTTTGGGTCAAAATCTTTTTAGAGAAGCTCATAAAAGCTTTGGATTCTCACTTACTAAAAATGTGTACGAATTCAATTTTTGCTTTAGCAACTAAAAAACGGAATGCATTTCTTTCTTGACTCAAAACTCCGGGTCTCTTTTTTATACTATTTTTATTTTGCATTCACACACACTCCCATTAGACTCGAGGTTCTGAAGGCCCTTTCTTTCATGTCTGTTTTTATTTAGCTCACTTGAGTCAAGCCAAAATCACTGTAATCCTGACTTTCTTGAACTTGAGGAGCTTATGTGAAATGGTCCATGAGCTCATTCTAAGAAAAGATTACTTAATGCCACTTGTGTATTATTGTGGAATTAAATTCCCTTTCTTAAGCCCACATTTACATTACCTTTCTCAGGTCAAAATCTCAACTTGAATTTTATGGATTTGGGGCAAGAATTTTAGTGATTGAGCGTGCCATGCCGTGAGGTGGTACAAAGCATGGGCTGAGAACTTTGGCTTTGCAGTCAGACAGAACTGTATTTAGATCCTGGTTCTCTGACCTCATGTGCGTTGCTAGAGCCCTCGGAGATTTAAGCTCCTCCAAAAATGAGGATAATGATAGTACCTACGTCACAGGGCTATGGTGAGGATGAAAGGATATACTGTATTTAAAGCATTTAGCACAGTGCATGGGAAATAGTGAACAAACAATAAAAAGAAGCTATTCTTTTGTTACCATTATTTTTGCTAAACTTCGTGTTAGCATCATTTGCCGCAATAGTTGACACAGAGTAAATGCTCAAGAAATACCTACTAAATGAAGACTAGGACAAATTTAGTCACCTTGGTCCTCTCGTGCTCAAGAGGACTAGTCCTTACTGTATTGTATGTCATTATATGATGAAATTCCAAATGGACCTGCCACCCTTGGGTTCTTCTGTGACCAGCAGAATCTGTCTGAAGTCGTGATACTAAATAATATAGTATATCCAGCTGTTTTACCTCTAAGAGTATATTTTTCAAACTCACATTTATTCAGAAATTTCTCTCTAGGATAAATCAAAATGCTTCTACTCAGTGAACATATTCACCGAGAGTTCCATTATAGAGACGTTTCTGAAGCTCTCTGTTCAAATAGATTCTTTGTGAGGATCAGTGATTCTGATCTTTGAGGACATTTTAGTCTAATTCCTTGATTCTTTGGGAATAGAAAAATCATTCTAAGTTAGAATTGAGCGGAGAGGTAGAAATAACTTTCCCAGAACCATTTGATGTTTTTTCTTTTTATAAATATATCTAGCTAGCTAGATGTAGATACAGATATTTTGAGATTAACTTTCACTATTCCTCAGAGTCTAGATAATTCTCACTAAACCCCTCACTTCAGTACCTCACTGAAATTTTTCATATCAGGAAATACGGGTTAAAGTGTTTGTTTTTATAGAAAGTGCTTCATTCCTTTACTGTCCTCTTTCACATGATTTTTCTCATCTGCCTTGTTGGATAGATAGAATCTTCTGAGGATGTCAACTTGCCAAATAATTAAGATTCTTTTCCGTAATATAGGACCCAAATCAAAAACATTCCTGGAGACTAGTTCATTTACAAATGTTATTGCTTATACAGATGTGTGGTGGAATGAAATAAAATGTTAGGTATGACAACAACAAATTATAGAACTATGAGGCTGCCTTCAGGCACATGAATATATACATGAGGGTGGAAATATTTTGGTGGCAATTATTACTAAGGATGTGGGATCTTTGTAATAATATTTGGGAACGCAGGAGTCCAAGTCAAAATCAAGGAAGCCAGTCAATAAATGTCTTCTGAGCGCAAATTACATGCCAGCCACTGGTCTAGGCACAGAGAATGGAGCTGTGAATGAGACAGACACAGTCCCAGCCTGGGCTTGTAGCCAAACACAGAAGGTGGGCATTAAGGAATTAAGCAAACAATGAAATAATTCGGGAGGGCACAGAGTTGAAGAAGTGCAGGGTCCTGTAGATTATAGGATAGGTGTAGATTGAGGAAGGCAAAGGATTTTACCTAGTCTGGGAGGTTAAAGAAGGTCACTCTCTTGAGGAAATGAGTCTTTAAAATAAGACTTAAGGGTGGCTTGGTTAGGGAAAGAGGACAGAAGTTGCTTTGTTAGGTAAAGAGAGCATCCTGTGCCAAGTTCCATGCAGAGAGTTGAGAGAAACCCAGCATATTAGTTGCTAGGGCTGCTGTAACAAAGTGCCACAAACCGGGTGGCTTCAACAACAAAAATTTATTGACTTAGTTCTGGAGGCTAGAAGTCCAAGATCAAGGTGTCAGCAGTGTTGGTTCCTTGGAATCTGTTCCAGGCCTCTCGCCTCGCTTCTGGTGATGTACTGGCCATCTTTGGTGCTCTTTGGCTTGTGGAAGCATCACTCCAATCTCTGCCTACATTTGCACATGGCATCCTCCCTGTAGGTGCCTACATCTAAGTGTCCCACTTTCATAAGGACACTATTGATTTAGGGGTCCAACTCTACAAAGACCTCATCTTAACTAATTGTATCTGCAATAACTCTATTTCCAAACAAGGTTATATTCTGAGGAGTTAGGACTTTAGCCATGACATTTTGGGGCAACATAATTCAGCTCATAATACCCAGTATGCCTGGTCTGGAGAGAGAAATAGAGATAATGGTTCGAAATGATAGCAGAAAGGTAATTAGGTTCCAGGCACATGACACACTTTTAGGTGAATTTAGGATCTTGTACATTTTTCTAAGGGCCATGATAGATTATTTATGAATTTGGAGCAGGGAAATAAAAATGATCAGATCTGTTTTTTTAAATGATTTATCTGGCTTCAGCATGGGATGGATTAGTAGGTGGCTAAGGCACCCTATTTCATTTCTACACTTTTCCTTTTTAGTTCTGCCCTTGGATATTACCTCTCCCTACCCCAGGTCCATGGAAGCCATTTAGCTAGCTTTTGGGGTGTTCAAATCTCTTTCTTGTACAAAATACTCTCTTGTGAAACTTTTTATGCTTCTGAATTCATCTCTCATCCATAATATGCTTTTCTCCTTTAGACATCAGCAGATAACAGAGTTTAAATTTGCACAAAGAATTCAGATTAGTCAAATAACTCTTTCTTGATCTTTTCAGATCATTAAGATTTCACATTAAGATTCAGTTGAATGTCTTTTGTTCTTTTGGGTAGATTCCCAGTAATGGGATTGCTGGATCAAATGGTAGTTCTACTTGTGTTTCTTTATTGCTTTCCACAGAGGTTGCACTAGTTTGCAGTCCCACCAGCAGTGTATGAGTGTTCCTAGCTCTCCGCATCCACGCAACATACGTAACCTAAACAGCTGTATCCCCATAATATGCTGAAATAAAAATAATAAAATCACCAGAATGGAATTTCTCAAAAAAAAAAATTCAGTTTAAAATATTGCTAATGAAATGTTTAATAATTAATAAAAGGACAACTTGTGTGTGACTGTGAAATTTATGTCAAAATCGATTATGTAAGTCTGGGCTTTGACGAAGTGATGAGAACTTTTTTTACATTAATTTTTGGGAAATGACTTGTTCATAAGCAAGACCAAGATTGAGTCAACGTAAGGTGATTCTCCCTGAGCTCCTTCTGGCTCCCCTGTGTGAGCCGCAGGGTTTTTGGTTTCAAACCTCACACCAATGGGCAAGCCCTCCATGGCTGCTTTATGCTGATTGGCAGAAAACTACTTTTCGTGATCTAATCTTCTCATAGGATTATGAGAATAATGAGAATAATGAAGCTTTACCAAATGCCTGTGGGAATTTGAAGATTGCCTTTGTAATGAAGGTAATCTGTTGTCATACTGCGTGGTAGTAAAAGGGAAGGATATTGAAAATGATTAACAGAGCCATTAAAAGATATAACGAAGGGGCCTCTAAGTCTGAGATGCTGAGAATGAGAAGAAAAGACTATCATTTAAAAATTGATCTTAAGCCTTAACATGTGCTTCTGTGATCATCACTGGCAGGCTAACAAGGTTGAGTCTCCTTTTTGTTTTAGTCCTAGAGCAAAACCTCTGTTTCTTCCATTGTTATTTATTAACATTCAGAACTGGAGCAGAGATTGTTTGTTCAGGACATTCTGCATTAGGTAGGGTTCAGGCTAAGCTAATGTAACAAAGAGAACCCAAACTAAAATAGATTAAATAAGACAGAAATATTTTTCCTTCCCTCTCATGTAAGTGGTGTAGGGCTGGTGGGGCTTCTCTGTTCAGTGATGTCTCTTAGGGTCCCATGCTGGTGGAAGGCTGGAAATACAGTATCTGGGCACCCTTGTGCCTAGCTGAGATTTGACGGGGGGAGTTATTACTAAAAAGGATACTGGGGTAATTAATTTTTTGTATCATGCTCTCATTCCCTGAGGATGGAATTAAGACCCAGAGAGGGTAAATGAGTAGCCAAAAGTCCCACGGCTGTTAACACGCTGACCTCCAGACGCCCAGAAGGAGACAACCTTTGTTAAATGTCTGTGGGAACTGTTCCCTGTCCTGTTATTTCCACACCACTGATGTTGAAAAGAATTATGGCAAAGGTCAAGAGTTTGTCTTTGGAATGATGAGAGTTTGTCACTTGGTTTTCAGGGATTTTCAGGAATTAATTAATTTCAAGCGTTGGTCCAAAAAAAAAAACCCCAAATCTAAGTTGCTTGTCAGATTAGAAAGATCATGGTAGACTTCCTATTACTTGTTCTAGGATACTTCTCTCCATCCTAAGGTGTGCTCTCAACCTAAAATTTATGCCAACCCATCTTTGCTGCTTTTATAAATTTTCAAATTAAAAATTCCAGTCTCAGAGGAAGCCTGTCACGGTTTACCCTGGTTAGCTTTTTCCGCTACTGTCCTTCAGGCTGAGATTGTTACCCTGCTTGCTCAGATACACAAGGGAGCACGTAAGATGACATCTGATGTGATCATTCTGTTTCTATTCAGAGAAACTGTTGATTTCTATTTTCAAAGGTATCTGCCTCACCATTTTGTTAAGAGAAAAATGAATCAAGCAAACCGAATAGGCAAGTATTGTGTATGAGATTTCTCACGTGTGGAAACAAAGAATTATATTTCATTCTTTTTTAAATGTAAATATTAAACGTAATACTTTTCAGGAAGAACTAATTGATCCCTGTTTTATTCTTGGAACCATATCACCTTTGAGGGAGTTCTTGACCAAACTTAAAAAATCCGTGAGTGGTGGTGCTTCAGGCTTTCTGGTACTTTCTCAGGTAATAAGATAGCGGTATTCTGTTTCCTTTCGATCAATCCAGGGAAAGATCGTTTGCTCTTTTCAGCACAGCAATGCTTTAGCTCTAAAGGGATCTTCTGTCTCACTAACATATTGGCAAAACCCTGGGGCTGTGTTTTTCTGAGATGAAGATGGTTTAATACAACCTACCCCCTCATACAACTATTCAAGTTGTGTTTGTGACTAAACATTAAGTTTTCCCAAGGCCCTTAGGTTAGTATATGTGTTAGTATAGCATTTGTTTTCTTTAAATATAGGAAATGTAGTTTTTTTTGCCCTTCTCTTAAATTTCTTAAATATATTCTCAGTCTGGCCAGGTCTAAGAACAGTGTGCAATGGAAAAGTGAGGATGGTGGTGTTACTCAACACAACGCTCAGATTTGTTCCATCCCCAATTCAAGCATTGGAAGTTTTATCTTTTATTTAAGAGAACTTAGTCCCACATTTCTCCTGCCCCTCCTCCCAAACTTCAATTTTCTACCCTCTCTTCTCTCGTCCTTGTACTTCTGATTACATACCCCTTTATTCAGTCCTAGACTTACCATGCTGGTTGGTCTCTATTTCAACAAGAATTACATAAAAACTGAGAGGGGGAGTCAGGAAGCTGACATGCAAAGGTTCTGCCTACTGCTGTTACCCCAGGACCTGTACCCAAAACTCTGCCTGTCGTTAACCTCTGATTCATAGACCCTCCTGTCTTCTGCAACCCCTCAGATGCTCCGAGCTGAGTTGTGGCCCACTGTAAGTCTTTGACTACTAGAATTAATGCATATTCCCACCGCCAATGGCCCACAGGGCTCCCAGCCCCTCCCTGAGTCTGGCTTATGTCTATGTCCACACCTCATTCAATGTCTTTAGCTTTGTCTTAGTTATCCTGGTGATCTTATGTCCATGACCAATATGATTTCTTCTTTTAAAGGTTATGACCAAGCAGCTATGCTACATCAGAAATTTCAAAAATTTACAGATTTATAATAATGTTGTTTGCTTCAATCAAAACTTGACAATAAAATTAAGACAATACACTTGATTATATGCATGGTGTTCATTGTGCTAGGGATTACATTTTAACAGTAAGCCATACATTTAATGAAAGAATAAGATTTCCGTATAGTTAAACTAAGTAGGGTAATCTGGAAAATGTTTCAGAGATGGCAGAACAAATCTGTTTCTTAAATTTCCTTTCTCCTGATTAATTTCTTCTTTTTCAAATCCCAAGGTATTACTTAGAGACGTTTTTTGCCCCCAATCAAGTATTTACTTTGAACATTCCATAAGCTGAGACAAGAAATCATTACCTATCTCTTCTAAATTTCCCAAAGCTGAGGTGAGTAAACAGGTTAGCCAAGGATTAGAACATCTAGGTTTCAACTGTGCTCAGTTTAGTTTTTCCAAGAAGAAAACGGTCTAGTCACCATAAGGAAACTCATTCACATCTTTAGAAAGTTAAGGTGACGGTAACAAAGAAGGAAAAGAAAGCTACTTCTGCCTATTGGAATGGCTTTTTATTTTTCCCTGCCAGGTATAAGAGGACTTTATTTTTTATTTGTTTTAAATTTCAGAATATCACAGGGGACAAATGTTTAGGTTACATATATTGCCTTTGTACTGCTCGAGTCAGAGGCGCAGTGTGCCCATCCCCCACACAGTATGCTGCACCCATTAGATGTGAATATACCATCCCCTCCTCCCCCCACCTGCCCGACCCCCGATGAATGTTACTTCCATATGTCCCAGTTGTACTCTTCAGTTAGTACCAATTGACGGGGAGTCCATGTCGTGCTTGCTTTTCCATTCTTGTGGTACTTCACTTAGAGGAATGGGCTCCAGCTCCATCCAGGATAATACAAGAGATGTGAGTTCACCCTTGTTTTTTAAAAATCTAATTTTAAAAGTAGTATTTCCATTTTTATTATATTCCCGTTTATTATAGAAAAATTAGGAAATACTAATACAAAAGAGAAAAATGTCAAGAGTACTGTTGTGGGGGAATTTCAACCTTAAGGAGTAACTAAAGAGGAAATGACAGCCCATAGAGAAATAAAGATGCAAACAAAACAGGAGGATACAAAAGTAGCAATATTTCCACAACATGGTAATATTATCAACTTGATCAGATTGCTTTCCCAAAATCAGTGTTCAAAAACGTGGGAGTGCCTGAATGAAGAGGGATTTGGGTTCGCGAATAGACTGTAGGATTAGGGGTTTTTAAGGAGAGAGCCATGATGGTGCCAAAGAAGGGGAACCCAGAGACAGGAAACCGACACCCAACTCCCCTACTTGGAATTGTTGCGTTTTGTGGGCTTTGCCCACTCTCCTCTGACTGTATTCAAGTCTGTTCTCAGACTTCCTTCTCTTTCCAGTACCCTCTTCTGCTCCACTCTCCTGCAACCTTGGCTCTCCCGGGAAGAATAGTAATAATACCAAAAGCAACCGATATTTATACTTAATATTTGTATTAATATTAAAATTCATTCAACTAATACTTGATGATCACTGGCTAATTTTCTAAGTGAACAGAATAAGCCTAGCGAATTCGATGTTATGATCTTTTTTCTACAAATGAGAAAATAGTGCTTAAGAAGTTGAGGAAACTTTCCCCAGAAGACGCAACTTTTATTTAAATCCAGGATTCAACTCCAAGACTGCTTGCTTTAAGTAATATATTTCGTTCACGGTTCCTTGAATATTGAGCTAAAGGGTCGGTGAGGCTGAATGAGTTTCTGTGACCTGACTCTTTAGTCTATAAAAGTAATTTGTTTCGGATGGAATTTTAAGCCCCAGAGTTTGTTTGGAACTAATTTTTAGTGGATATCATGTCCTCTGTTCTTTCATATAAATATTTTATGCTGCTAGACAAACACTGAAGGATTTCTTTGATTCAGAAATAATATTTTGCTGAATAAAAATGCAAGAGGCTATTCTAAAATAACAACAAAAAAGTAAATATCCTGCACCAACCAGCACACCTTAATTCTTTATTTTTTATTTTCTGATATATTAAATCTAAACTCTGTTAGAGTAAGGCTTTCGTATGTGTTGTTCAGGAAAAGTATCTAGAATAGTGCTGGATCCACAGTACATGTTCAATAAATCCTTGTTAAATGAATGAAAGAACATTGTTGGTGTGTTGAAAGAACATTTGTTGGTATGGATGTGAAGAAAAATGTAAAGTGTTTTACGTACATCATGTTTCATTCAACGAATTAAGTACTTGGCCAGGCACTGTGCTAGGAACTGAGGATAAAGGATTGATTATGTCCTGGTCAAATAATTTTATAAGTCAGGGTGTTTAAAGTGCAAATTATGAAAATCCAGTAAACTTTCTCAATCAAAAAGAAAAATGATATGTAGTGGCTCAGGTAACTGGAAAGTTCAGGGGAGAAATGTGGCTTTAGGCATGTCTCACCCAGGGGGTTCACGCGCTACAGAACGCATCTGCTTCCCCTTCACCCCTGTTCTGCTTGCCTTTCTGTCAGCAGTATTTTTAGGCAGGCCACCTTTACAGGGAAGCAAGGCAGGTAAACAGTTGCCATGCTTTTAGATTCCTGGCATACTTCTAGCTAGTGGTTGCAGCTTCTTTCTAGTGAGTTGTTGAATGTAGACGAGAGATAGTAATGATTTGAATTAGGGTAATATCAATGGGAATGATAAGACATGAACTAATCTGAGCAATATTTACAAAGCAGAACTAATTGAATATAGAGCAAAAGGAAGAAAGAAGAGTACAGGATTTCTCCCAATGTTTTGACCGTGGAAACCAGGAAGAGTTGCACCATTTACTTGGACTAAGAACACTGAAGATGGGCCAAATATTTTGAAGAAGATAAGTTTAGTGTTGGATATGTTTGAGTCTGAGGTTTCAACAGTATTAAAAAAGGAGTGGGAATTCTGATGTAAAAACTAGGAAATAAATTTAGCTGGAGACATATAGTTGGACACCATTAATGCGAAGATGGTAATTGAAACCATGAGAGTGGATGAGATTCCACAGGGAAAGTTCACAGAGTGTGAACATAAACATCTTAATAGAGAACCTCGAAGAACACTTACAAATAAGGGATGAGTAAAAGAGGAGAATTCCACAAAGGATACTGAAGAATATAACCGGACACCTAAAAGGAGGTGTCATAGGAGTCGGGGAGAAAGTGTTGAGAAGGACAGCATTACCAATATTATCCAATGTAGTTGAGAATTTAAGAAAGATAAAGACTAAACTATTAATATATTGGAAATAGTGGTGGAGGCTGCTTGTGATCTTGTCAGGACCACTTCAGCTGAATGGTGGGAGTAGAAGCCAGATTGCAGTGTATAGAGGTGTAGTCAGCATTGAGAAAAGAAGTGAAAAACTTCTGACATATTTTTCTATAAAAGGGAAGCAAGAAATAGGGTACTAGCTGTGTGTACATGAGGTTGAGGAGGGACTTTGATTTTTAATTGGGAAAGATTAAAGGATATTTGAATACAGATGGAAAGAAGCCAGTAGGGAGAGAGAGAAGTTGGAGAGAAATTGGATTGTCAGGAGAGAGGGAAAACTAGCACAAGGCTGAAAATTGAGAAGGTGAGAAGAGATGGGTCCTCTCACCTTCTCAACTTTTGAGGGATTTTCCATTTGTAGAGGGGATCCTTTCTCCCTCTAACAGGAGGCAAGGAGGAAAGGATGGGCGCAGATATCGATGGGCTTCTTTTAGCTAGGTGATTGGAAATGGAGAGAATTTCTTTACGACTGAAGTAATTATGTGTCCTGGTTTGCTGGGATCTTGATTGATACATGTTGTCCTGGAATAATTACAAGAGCATCCCCTTTGACTTTCAAAACTGTCTTCGTCTGGGTGGGAAGTTATATGGCCACCCTCCTTAGAGTGGCTTCTTTCTTTCTCAGCAACGTTGGAGGTGAAATGTGGGCACAGGTTTGAGGAGAGTGAACAGGTTCGAAATAGTGGCTGTGGAGACTAGGAGAGCAAGCAGATCAGAGCAAAGGAGGGTAAAGGATGGCATCGCGGGACCAACAGAGCTGGGACTTTGGTTTCTGAGAAGCACCACTGGGTATCTGTCACTGTTCAACAACCCTCTAAGACCTTTATTAACGTGCCTACTTACAGGTAAGGAAGCTGACTCAGAGAGGTCATATAACTTACTTAAGGACACAGTAATAAAAAGTAGGGCTTGGATTTGAACCCAGGTCCTTCTGATTCCAAGCTACGTGTACTTAAGTGTGCTTCACTACTACGCTGCATTGTCGCGAGACCTCTGGGGACTTTATGTAGTGTCAGCTGCTATCTGTCCTCTTGACTGCTCTGCGATATGGTTTATCCTTTTCATATTTATGCTATAGTTATTATTGCTTCAATTATACACACATATGTTCTTCAGATTCCAAGTCTGTACATTACACTTTTGGAAAATATTTCTTTCATGCTATGTGTAAGAACTAGGAGAGCGAAGACCTTTTGGTATAAATTATTGCTTTGTGCTCTTGGCTGAAGTGTTACAACACATCGGGGTGAGGAAAGGTCACTAGGGACATGTTACTAATAATAGCCATCACAGGACAGTCTGCATATGATTTACTTGAAAAAAGAATTAGAGGAGATTCAAAGTCATCTTTGAATGTGTATGATGGGAGGGGGGCAGGACTCCTGTGAGTCTACAAACAGGCAGATTTTCTCCTCGCTTCCTCTTAATATTAGATTTATCTGTGATTGAGAACCGATTACCAGCTTTTCTACTTGCAAAGATTCTATGTATTTGCAAGGAGGGAGGGGGGAATGATCTGGATTCTTTGAAGTGTTTAAGAAAAAACCCTGAAACTTCAAAGCTTTTATTGACACTTTGCGTTGCTACAGACGAATTTCCCATCTCCTTTGGGGGAGAAGGAGTTTGGTTTTCGAAGTAAACATTTGCAGGGGCCTGTGGTCATGCAAAGGTAAAAGAAAATCCTTTTCTGGAATGCTGGATTCGGAGTAACAGAAATCCAATTACTCCCCAAAGCAATGTAAAAGGCGGTGTTTTCTGTGGTCACTGCGGCATTTCTGAAAGGATATTATGAGGTTAGCTGGTCTGGTTTCTCCTGGAAAGCTAGAATGAAGTTAAAATGAGGTTTTCTCAGTGAGAAGAGTGAATAGGTCCTAGGAACTTAGTTGAAGACTGAGGAATGACTGGTGGATTTTAGGAGCAGGAATTCCTACTTTTCTGCATTGTAATAACCTTCTGTTTCCATAACCTTTCATGTATTTGACAGGTTTTTACTGGCCGTGTAGTATGTGCCAGGCAATATGCTAATTACTCGAGATATGTCTGTGACAAGCCAAAGACTCCCTCACTGCATTTCTACTGTAAGAGTATCTTATATTATAGTAGCATTCCTTGAATGAAGTTTTTTTGAAGGATGAAACCTCTTGTCAGCTGTGTTTTGGAGAGAGAAAAGCAGTGACTAGTTACAGAGCCAGGCAGAGTGGAGCCGACTGCACTGCATGGAGAGTAGTTCCGAGAAAGCAGGGGTGGGAAAAGGTGGTGGGGAAGCTTGGCAAAGCCACAACCAGGGGAAGGTAAGCTCTGCCTGCATTCTCAGGAGGACTCGTGAAGGGTCTACACTTTGTGACATCACACAGGATGGAGACCCAGATGGTAATTTTTTGGGTATTCAAAGGAGAGGGGATCCAAGAAGCTAGTGGGCTCTTGAGTTATTTCTGTAACTACATAAATTCTCAAACTTTTCACTATATTACTGTGAGTAGGAGAGAAAGAGATGACATCAGAAATATTACACAGGGAATTTATGTGTATTGCATATAAGAATGTCATCATTTCTCGTGAGTGTTCACTGTGGAAGAAATGTCGAGAATCATTGGTGTCTCTGCTCACCAAGATACCACAAATACTAGCATGAGGCAAAACTGGCTTGTCAATATAGTTTATTGACAAGCAACATAGACATCCTCTATCTACTAGAATCCTAGATCATATTTTCCATTAGCTACAGGCAGATGGAGATGTTTTTATTTTCAACCCAAGTGTACCCCTTGTAAATAGTTCTTGAATCTACTCTGTATGTGGTCATAGTTACATGATTAGTCAAATGATTGTTCTTGAAAAACTAAAATTGTGTAAGAATAATTTTGGTTATGATGGTATTTTTTCCATCCGTTGTTCTATTTTCTTTCCAGTTTTTCTCCAGTAATGAAATTGTATTTATTTTATTCTAGGCAAATCAATAAGTATTGCCTTTTTGTGTTCTCTGATTACATTTACCATGTTAAGATGTGGATGCGCTTCCAAATTTAGTTTAGGCATATGTTGAAGAATATATATTGCACTTATTTGGTTTCCTAACCACTAGAATATCAAACGGACTTTTAATCAAACCTCATGTTTCTTGAGTTACTGATCTAAAACAGAAAAGTATAGACTTCTGGGTGATATTAATGGGATGAGGAGAACAAAATAAGAGCAAAATAAAACATTTCTGTCACATATAAGTAAATTTTCTCTGGCTTATGTGTAAAACTTCTTCTCCTTAGCTTCAGCTTTGTCTTAAACATCTCAGTTCCTTTTTCTAGTCCATGTCAGATTCCTAAAACTCATCAGTTAGCCTGGTCTGCTATGGTGGGCACAATCATGGTCCCCCGAAGACATCTGCATTCTAATCATGGAAACTTGTAAATATGTTGGTTACATGGTAAACAGGAATTAAGGTTGCTAATCAGCTGACCTTAGAACAGGGATGTTATTCTGGATTTTATGGGCGGGCTCAATGTGATCGCCAGTGTTGTTAGAAGCTGAAAAAGGAAGTAGAGGAGGAGATTCAGAGGGTCATGCAGTCAGGAATGAAAGGCAGAGGGAAATGCAATGTTGTTGGCTTTGAAGATGAAGGAAAGGAACCATGAGCCAAAGAATGTGGATGGCCTCTAAAAACTGGACAGGGAAATGGATTCTCCCCTAGAGCTTCCAGAAAAGGTAGGCAGTCCTGCTGATACCGTGATTTTAGCCAGTGAAACTATGTTAAATTTCTGACCTATATAACTACTACTTGTGTTGTTTGAAGCCTTTAAGTTTATAATAATTTGTTAAAGCAGCAGTGGAAAACTGATATACCTGCCATTTGCACAGTTGTGATACTCATTTTTTTTGAATGCTTCATCTTTCTCTTTGCACGTTCTCTATTTCTTTAGTGACATCCCCCCCAGGAGATGAAGATAAGTGGCCTACGGCAGAGTCATGGTGGCAGCTCTGAAATTGTTAGCCTGTTGAGTATGAGCTAGGACACCTTTCTTGACAACAGCTTTCCTCTGCTCATGTCCTTAAGCTCAAAATAAACACCCCGGGCAAGACCACATCATTTGCAAGCATAGCGCAGTGGTGTGAACTGAGGGGAATTAAGCAACCAGGGTTACAACAAAAGTTGGCATTTCTATTCCTTAGGGATTTCAGGAACCAAAGATTCAAATTTAGTTAAAATTTTACTATCTCACTGTAACCCCTTTAAAAGGCTTACTTAATCCTTCACTACCTATGGTCTAATAGTGATGAGCACGAATCAGAGGATGAGTTTGGGTTTTTTAAAATTTATTTTTAAAATTAGCATACAGTAAAATCGACTTTTTTGGCATACAGGTCTATGAATTCTAACACACACACGTTTACTTCTAAAAATTTTATAATTGTACATTTTACACTTAGATATATAATCTATATTGAGTTAATTAATTTATAAGGTATGAAGTTTAGGTAAAGGTTCAGTTTTGCCTATAGATACATAATTGTTCCAATACTATTTGCTAAATAGCAGTCTTTTCCCTATTGATTTGTCTTTACATCTTTGTTAAAAATCAATTGGTCATATTTGCATATTTTATTTCATTGATTTATATATGTCCATCCCTTTGCCAATACCACACCGTCTTGATGACTGTAGCTTTATAATAAGTTTTAAAAAGAGGTGGTATGAGTCCTGCAACTTTATTCTTCTCCTTTAAAATCTTTTAGGCTATTCTAGTTCCTTTGCTTTTCTATATAAATTATAGAATCAGATTACATTAATAACAAAAAATTCTGTTGGGATTTTGATTGAAATAGCATTCTATAAGTAAGTCAATTTGGGAGAATTGACATCTTCACTACCTTGAGTTTTCCTATTAATAAACGTAGTCTCTCCTTTTTTTTTTTTTTTTTTTT
>CAUYSK010091909.1:0-23229 GCA_963575035.1 Avahi laniger
AGAGTGCAATGTGCACCACCCAAATGATGGACATATTTGAAACTCGGACTTAGGGAGGGAGGTGGGGGCAAGGGCAACATATGTAACAGAAACATCTGTACCCCTATAATATGCTGAAATAAATTTAAAAAATTAAAAAAAAAAAAAAGATTTTTTTGAGGCACAGTCTAATCTTTTGCCCCAGGTAGAGTACAGTGGCTTCATCATGACTCACTGCAACCTCAGACTCCTGAGCTCAAGTGATCCTCCTGCCCTCTGCCTCCCAAGTACTAATAGCTGGGACTACAGGTGCATGCCATGAGGCCCAGCTAATTTTTCTATTTTTAGTAGAGATGGGGTCTTGCTCTTCCTCAGGCTGGTCTTTAACTCCTGAGCTCAAGCAATCCTCCTACCTCTGCCTCCCAGAGTGCTAGGATTACAGGCATGAGCCACTGTGCCCAGACATGAGGGCTTTCTTATTCATCACTTGCTCCACATTTTATCTCTTTCTCTTTTGATTCGATAGTACTTTGTACCAATATTATGATGGTATATTGTCTAATTTGCATTACAGTTAAGTGTGCAGTTATCTCCCTAAATAGATTATAGTGGGAACAGGATCCTCATTACTTTGATTTCTCTTTGCTACTCCCACAATTGCCTATTACAGCTCGTTACATGTAATGGGTCCTCAGTGGTATTTTATATGTTTTTTTTTTTTTTTTTTGAGACAGAGTCTTGCTCTGTTGCCCAGGCTAGAGTGCCGTGGCATTAGCCTAGCTCACAGCAACCTCAAACTCCTGGGCTCAAGCGATGCTTCTGCCTCAGCCTCCAGAGTAGCTGGGACTACAGGCATGCGCCACCATGCCCGGCTAATTTTTATTTTTTTTATATATATATTTACATTTTTTTTTCAGTTGTCCAGATCATTTCTTTCTATTTTTTTTTTTAGTAGAGACGGGGGGTCTCGCTCTTGCTCAGGCTGGTCTCGAACTCCTGACCTTGAGCGATCCACCCGTCTCGGCCTCCCAGAGTGCTAGAATTCTCAGTGGTATTTTAATTGAATCCATTTAATAATCTCTGCCCTCATGGAGTTTATAGTGTAATGAAAGGAGGCACACAATAAGAAGATAAACAAGTAAATGTAGAAGAAAATTACCATTTAAGATATACAATAAATATGATGAATAATATGCTATGATGAGCGCATAAGAGGGGAACTAGTTTGTTTGTGTGTGTGTGTGTGTGTTGTTTTAAACATCTCACTGGTAGACAAAAAGAGAACCAGTTTTGATCTTGTTTGTTGGTGAAGGCCACACTTAGGGTTAACATTTAAATTGGTATGAAGGATCAGAAGGAGCTGCTGCTCAGAAAAGTAGAGGTAGTGCATTTCTTGCTTGTGGGAAAACTTAAAGTGGAAAAGAGCCTGAACTTTTGAGAAAGCTACAACTTAGTATAGGTGAGGAAGAGTAGCTTTTAATGAGGTTAGATAGGTATAAAGAGGCCAGATCATAGTGTCTTATAGGTTGCTATAAAGGATTTGGATTTTATTCTAAATGTAATGGGATGCTATTGAAGAATTTTAAGTAGGGAATAACATAAATATTTATATTTTTAAAGATCATTTTGGCTGCTATCTGATGATTATTAGATTTTAGGGGAACAAGAAGTAAAACAGGAAGAGCAATTTAGAAGGATTATGGAAGTAGAGCTAGAATTGATGGATTTAAGATAAATCTTAGTGGTAGAATTTTTAAGATTTACTAATCAATTATATGTGAAGGACAAAAAGGATTCAAAGGAATCAAGGGTTATTCCTACACTTCTGGCTTGGTATTTATTGAGATGAAGCAAGTCTGGGAAAAGAGCAATTTTTTAAGGAAGGGGAACCATTGTTTTGGATCTATAAATTTCTAAGAGACATCCAAATGATAATGTTGGGGAGGTGACAGCTTCCTGATTTCTATTCCCCACCTGCTATTCCATCGCCTGTTGGTTCCCTTAATGCTGCTCACACCTTTGTAAATAGTCTGTCCATTAAACTTTGTTCATTTATATCCCTTTAAGTATGTCAGCTGTCTAAAGTCTGTTTAAGGGACAGTTTCAATGAACTTGCAGAGTTGGACTCGTTTGGAGCTGGGTTGAATGGAAGGATAGGAATTAGAGACTGTGACAGCTGATACTTTTTTGAGGAGTATTCAGGGGAACTGAGAGGGAGGGGAGGAGATGGAGCATAGCTGAGTGTGGAGATTGATGGGTTATTTTTTAAAATACAAATATGGGAAATAATGGTACGTATTTGCATGATAATGGGAATGATCTTATGGAGGAGGAAAGATCATTGGTACGAGAGAGTGGATTATGGAAGGAAGAAAATCTTTTTCTTTTTCCTTTTGAGACCGGGTCTTGCTGTGTTGCCTGGGCTGGAGTGCAGTGGTATCATCATATCTCACTGCCACCTCAAACTCCTGGGCTCAAGCAATCCTCCTTCCTCAGCCTTCTGAGTAGCAGAGATGATAGGCTCTCGTCACCATGCGTGGCTAATTTTTCTATTTTTTGTAGAGACGGACTCTTGCTCAGGCTGAGGAAGGAAATCTTTAAGTGATAGACTACAAACAGCAAACTTCGCAGGGACCTTTGATAGTAATCAGAGATGTTTACTCTATTTTAAAGGAGGGGAGAAGGAGATGATTGGTTCAGTTGGGGGGTGACTTACAGATTTGGTTAAAGAAAGAATGGGGAGCTACTGATTTCTTTTTTTTATTTGAATATATTTAGGGGGTACAAGTGCAGTTTTGTTACACGAGTATATTGTGTATTGATGAGGACTGGGTTTTTAGTGTACCCATCACCCAAATAATGTACATTGTACCTACTACTATTTTCTTAATGAAAGTGTCTTAAAAGGGGTGGAAGGAATGGAGAGGAGGGCTGAGATGTTTAAGGACTGAAGAAAAGGTATCACTACAGGGAGCTTGTATAGTAGTATTGCTGCGGTTGAAATTTTGATTGTGAATTTATGGCAATAACCAGTTTGTCTGGATTTTCAATTTTGTTCCATTACATTAGTGGAGAAGGTTGGCTTCAGTTTTGCCAGGAAAGAGTGAAGGGAGAGACATGGAAGGAATTGATTTGAGTGAGAGGAGTGATTATATTGATGAACTGTCAAATCTAAGTTAGGTAAACAAGAAAATGAAACCAAGAGATGGATAGGGAGAAAGTAGAGGTTTTCATACTAATAAATTGATGATGTCATTAAGAACTAAGAATTATTTCTGAGAGCCCAGTTGAACAAGTGAGTTGGAAGGATCAGAGCTTTTACTATGTCTGTCTTCTCTCTGCTTCGTTCTCATTTACATCGAAAATGAGGAGAATACCTATTTTGTACAGACTTAAACACTTGGAATCTCCTATTCTAAATAGACAGTTTAATCCTACTTTCTAGCCAAATGGATTGAAACACACATGCTTATACAGAGTTTGGGCTTATGAGTGTGATTTCAAGCATGACATATTTTAAATTCTATTAAAAACTCTTTGTATATTTGATAAATGCAAGTATTTATCAAATCAACTTCCTTTGTTAACTTCTACTTTGTATAAATAGGACACAGGAAAATAATTTCCTCTGATAAATACCTGGATCTACTTAGGATCTTTCTATGAAATTTGTGACATAAGATCTAAACTTGTTTTTACTTAAAAACATTGAAAATTTTTTTTTTTTTTTTTTTTTTTATTCAGAGTCACACTCTGGCACCTGGGCTACAGTGCAGTGGCGTCAGCATAGATCACTGCAACCTCAAACTCCTGGGCTCAAGGGATCCTCCTGCCTCAACCTCCTGAGTAGCTGGGACTACAGGCGTGCACCACTGCACCCAGCTAATTTTTTCTATTTTTAGTACAGATGGGGTCTAGCTCTTGCTTGGGCTGGTCTCAAACTCCTGAGCTCAAGTGATCCTCCTGCCTTGGCCTCCCAGAGTGCTAGGATTACAGGCATGAGTCACTGCGCCTGGCCCAAAAAATTCTTATTAGTTGTTGGTATGGCCTCTTTGGAAAACAATTAAACATACGCTTACCATAATAACCCAACAGTTTTACTCCTAGGTACTTACGCAAGTGAAATGAAAATTTATATAGTCACATGAAAACCTGTATGCTAATGTGATAATTGCCAAAAACTGGAAATAATGCAAATGCACTTCAACTGGTGAATTGATAAACTTTGGTATAGCCATACAATGGAATACTATTTGGCAGTGCATGCACCAACACTGATGGATATCAGATACATTATGCTAAGTCAAAGAAGGCAGACTCAAAAGCTACATCCCGTGTAATTCTATTTTTATGATATTTTGGACCAGGTAAAACTATAGGGACAGAAAACTGACTAATGGTTGCCAGGGGTTGACTACAAAGGGCATGAGGGAATTTTTTCAGGTGTTCTGTGTCTTCTGTATCTTTTCTTTATCTTGATTATGGTGTGGTTACAGGGCTGTGTATTTTTGAAACTCAGAAGTAAACACTAAAAAGGATGAATTTTAGTATATATAAATCATACCTCAATTAAAATTCTTGCATATATTACCATATTAAAATTGTTTTGGAAATATCTCAGAAAATCTTTTAAGATTCTATTTATGTGACTTTTTTAGGGAAGAGAGAGTGGTGGACAGGCATCATTAGCACTGGTAAAGTTTTTTGAAGCTCTTAAAAACACTGTAAATGCTGAATATGTTTACACTTAGCAAGCATTCCTATCATACATTTAATAGAATGTTACAATGTTAGAAGAGCTCAAGAGACCTCAGAGAATTTCCTTTTTTTATAGATGAAGAACCTGAAGCCTAGGTAGATTAGCTAAAGTTGAATAGCTGGTTAGTCACAGAGGTGGGTCTAGAATTTAAGTGATTGATTACTAATTTGATGCTTATTTTACTAAAACACAGTTTTTATTTCAAGTTATTCTCTCGAGACTATTTTTAATTCCTTTTTAGAACTTTTCAATTGTGTCACCCTAAAACTGGAAACCACTCCCTTCCTAGTAGGAGGAAAGTCCTGTGTCTCGTTGATAATAGGAAGGCTAAATTCGAGAGATTCCATATCACTTAAAGTTTGTTTAGGCCTAGTCAACTAATTTAGTTATGAAGTCATTTTTCTTTAACTGTGGGAAATCTGGATGCTTTTTTTTTTTCTTTTTTTGAGACTGGGTCTTGTTCCTTCATCTAGGCTAGAGTACAGTGGCCCGATCATAGCTCACTGCAGTCTTGAAGCCCTGGACTCAAGTGATCGAGAGTAGTAGCTGGGACTGCAGGTGTGCGTGACTATACCCAGCTAATTTTTAAATTTTTTTAGAGACAGAGTCTTGCTGTGTTGCCCACGCTGGTGGATGTTTATTTTTGTAGTTTTCAAAAGCTACCAGTTACAAATAGGTTTTTGTAACTTTATTGCATTTTTTAAAATAATCTTTTCAGATTATCATGATTGTTAGTTTGTTGGGAAGGTAGGAAAAGGTTTAAGCATGTTAGATTCTTTCTGGTTTCCTTAAGTGATGAGGATTTATTTTATAAATACTGAAGGATGTGAGGAAGCACTGGAAGCAGTCTTAATAGTCATACATTCAGGAAATGAAGAATGGAATGTCATTCAGGATATAACAGTAGCTTTACTTGTCTCTATTCTTGAGACTCAGCTAACTTTCACTGTCCCTCTGTGTTCATGCTTCCTTATATAGTATTTTGCATTTGCCTCTACACCCCAGTTTAAGAACCAGGCCTAGTTCCTGCTGCTCAGAGAGATTGTGAATATTGCAGATCTAGTCATAGAGCTAGCAGGTAGCTTGGTTTCTTTCTTGGGTTTGAAGTTGTGCTGTATCCTGCAGCCCTCCTAGAGTAATTTCCTAAAAGCCATAGCCCCAGGTAAAGTTGGCAAATTGTTTTCAGTCTTCTTTATAAGTAAGGTAGCCCTACCCGTTGCCCTAGCTCTGGTAGGTTCTCTGTCTTATATGGAGCATTTTTAGTTCCTGTTCCTCAAAGAAGCCAAATCCCAGCTACCACTGCCTGCTTCTGGATCAGGAGACCAGTAGGCAGATAGTTTCAACTCTGCCTACCACTTTGCGTTTGTATTCTTTATCACTGCTTAAGAGAGATTTATATTACTTTTTTGAGCCAGCTATGCATTATTTATATTTGATGCATTTATATTAAATATAAATAATATATATATATAGTTATTTGGGTGAATTTACTGTACCGTTTTGACATGAAGCCTCTTTAATCTTTCAAAGCCAGTTTTTTACCTTAAAATTAGAATTATAGCCTGTCTCTTAGTGTTTCTTTGTACTGATGACATGAAATTATACACGCACATATATATGTAAATTCTTAGAACAGTGCTAACATATAGTAGGTGCTATATATATTGTAGCTATTACATTTTCAGTTGTGTCCTATAATTCTTATTGGTGTTTGGATAGATAGCTATACAGGGATCCCAAAACATTTGTCAATCAATATTCAAAATTTCTGCAAATGTGTCTGGGAATTGTGGCCTGTTTTGAGGCATTTAAGTGAGACATTTAAATTCATTTTTAATCTATACCCTAGCAACCTTGAATTGGAAATTGGAGGATTTTTAAAAATTTGTTTATAGAGAGACAGGGTCTTGCTCTGTCACCTAGGCTGGAGTGCAGTGGCTTAATCATAATTGACTTTAGCCTCTCACTGTTCTGCTTAAGTGATCCTCCTACCTCAGCCTTCTGAATAGCTAGGACTACAGGCACATGCCACCACATCCAGCTAATTTTTCTTATTTTTTGTGGAGATGGGGTCTCATTATGTTGCCTAGAACTCTTAGCCTCAAGTGATCCTTCTGCTTCAGCCTCCCAGAGTGCTGGGATTAGGAGCGTGAGCTGGCAATTGAATGATTGAATTAGAGTTTTTAAATAATGAATTGCAGATTTGTTTCAATATAGCAAAGTATTAGAGGGCTTTATTCTTTGTACTTATAGAAGCTCTTTAGAAATACTCAGGTAATCGATATTCCTTTAAGCTCTGTTGCATATACTTTCCATTAGCTGCTAATCAAGTCAGTTTAATATGTGTAGATGTCATAGAAACATCATTACGGAAGTTGTAGCGGAATAAATTTTAAGTCAGAGGAAAAAGGAATATAACGGTGTGCACGAGGGAGGAAATAAAGTGGTGCTTGGGGTAGGGGTGTTGGCTTAGACAACCGTAGTTCTGACAGAGGTGAAGATCCTCTGGGAAAGAGGAACACAAAGGAGTGATAAAGTATTATGGGACAAACTTCCAGCTTCTGTGTGTAGATTATGACTAATATGTTTGCATATCTTAACTCCTGAACCCTCATTCTAGTTAAACTTTACTCGTGAACTCAGAAGCATACTTTTTTTAAAGAAAGTTTTTCTTTAAAAATCAGCAATGTCAATTAAATTATTCTTTCTTCTTGGATTTTTGGGTTTGAGTTAGTGGAGAGATGAGTCTTGTAGACCATTGTCTACTACTATTTTTTTTAGGAAAGCCTGAGTATATTATTCTGCCCTTTAGAGATGTGTCCATGAAGATAGCTCTTGCTGATAAATAATCCTACTTCCTTATTTCTTCAGCTGAAATAATAGGACATACTGCTTCCTTTTTCCTCTTACATCAAGCCCCGAGTATGCCTTTGTTTTTATTTTTGTCTCATATTGTAGACTACTGTGTGCATATAGGTGTTTGAAACCATGATAGTGTTTTATCAAGAAAGAAGCATGGCACAATACTATTTAGAATTTGAAATTAATCTATCAGTCATGAATAATAACTATTTCAATGTGCAATGCCATAATGTATTCATTCTCAGATAAAGGTGAACATCAGGTAAATGTTTCTGAGAGGACCAATAGAAGTGATTACATTAGAGGCACTTTGGTTAAGCCAAGATTTTATTTTATTTTTTTATTTTATTGTTCAGTTTATGATGGAGTCTTGCTCTGTCACCTGGGCTAGAGTGCCATGGTGTCAGCCTAGCTCATAGTAACCTTAAACTCCTGGGCTCAAGCAATCCTTCTGCCTCAGCCTCTCGCATAGTTGGGACTACAGACGCACGCACACTACCACACCTGGCTAATTTTTCTATTTTTAGTAGACACAGGATTTCACTCTTGCTTAGGCTGGTCTTGAACTCCTGATCTCAAGTGATCCTCCCACCTTGGCCTCCCAGAGTGCTAGGATTACAGGTGTGAGCCACTGCCTCTGGCCATGCCGAGATTTTATGAAGTTTTTTTTTTTTTTTTTTTTTGAGACAAGGGTCTTGTTCTGTCACCCAGTCTAGAGGGCAGTGGCGATTATAACGCACTGTAACCTCAAACTCTGGGGCTCAAGTGATCCTCTTGCCTTAGCCTCCTGAGTAGTTGGGACTTCAGATGTGCTCAGCTAATTTTTAAATTATTTTTGCAGAAATGAGTCTCACTGTGTTGCTCAGGCTGGTCTCAAACTTGTGGCCTCAAGTAATCCTCCCACCTCAGCCTCCCAAAGTGGGATTATAGGTGTGAGCCAATATACCCACCCTAAAGTTCTTAATTATACATTTCTTCCCAAACTGAAAGGTTTTTTTTAAATGACTGTGTTAACTCTTTGTCATAATCTATGGTAGGATTTGGAATCGTTTAATTAAGTAGAATATTCATTAGCATTCTGATCCAGAATCTTTGAAGTATTAGGAAGTAGTTAAACACTATATGTCATTACTCCTAAAATTTTTTTTCTTTCTTTTTCAGTGTTTTTCTTTCTCTTTTTCAACATGGGACAAGACGGTGTTAATATTTAAAAATTTCTCACTAAGAACTATCTGATATATATAGTATAAGTATAACCATCTGTCATATATCAAAATAGATCAAGAGGCTTTATATTGATCTTTTGTCATTAACACTTTCTTTTATCTGTTTTGCCATACTAAATATTTGTAAAGCAGTATAGTCTGATGGAGGAACACAGGATTTGAAGTCCTAACTGTCACTTACTAGCTCCCAGAGTGCTAGGATTACAGGTGTGAGCCACTGCCTCTGGCCATGCCGAGATTTTATGAAGTGACGGATTTTTTCGAGATTGTTTTCCTTATAAGTAATACGAAAATAATAATACTGTCTCAGAGGATTGTTACAAGGATTAAAATAAAAATGCTTTGTGTGAAGTATAACATACTCTTTGAGTGTTATAATGTTTTTCTATTTGGGCATTTGTTATATTTTAACAAAATACAACACTATCTTCAAAGATTGCCATCAGATAGGTGAAAAGACTGCTAACCTTTGATTTGATATATCATTTTCATTTAGAGTGATTATCCTTAGGTTTTAATCTGCCTTTATATCTCCCCTGATAATAAATTTCTTCACTGTATAAAGATTCCTCCTTTGCCAAAGTTAGGAATTAGGGTTTTTATTGTCACATTCAGCTTCATGGTGTCATGAAAACAATGGCAGTCTGGAGGCCACATTGGGACCTAGCCTTTCTTGAAGGATCTCGTTCTTAATGGAGACAGTACTGCTGCTATGACATGTTTGGACCTTTGAGAGTACACTTGTGGTTGCCACGATGATTAGAGCTGGGTGGGTGCAGCTTTGTGGCATTCAATGAGCAGGAGCCAAGAATGCCAGACATCTCACAAGGTATGAGACAGTTCTGCATGATTTTTTAACATTTCTCCAAACCTTGTAGGTGAAAAACCTGTTTATACTTATCCTAATTCTGTTTTACATTTAAACGCAAAGTGGTTTTTTTTTTTTCATGGTTTTAGTTGACACTGGATCTCCCAGGAATGCAACTACTGAGTAAACCTAAAGCAAGTTGTACTTTGTTTTGTTCAGAACTTTACTAAGAGTTTTTCACTGTTTTGGAAGAGTTGTTCACTGTTTTGGAAAATCCTATCTATTACAATGGCATTGCCCCTTGTGGTATCTGATTTTTCTATTCAACTTAATTTGTCTCAGTCTACATTTGCAGCTGTCACATAGTGATTTGGTATATAGGTGCAAGTGTCTATTTCCTTAATATGAATTCTAGGATAGTTACACCTGAGCAACTTGCATATTAAAATATGTTATTAAAAGTTACTTTCCTTTTCTTTCTCTTACATAGGCATTAATTTTTGAAAACTGAGGATAGATGGGTTTTCTACTTGGGGTTTATTTCAGGTTTATGCCCCTGAAAAAAATTAAACTTGTTTTAATAAGTGCTGTAGTTTGGATGTTTGTCCTCCTACAAACCTCATGTTGAAATTTAAACCCCAGTGTTGGAGGTGGGGCCTAATGGGAGGTGTTTGGTTCATGGAGGCGAATCCCTATGAATGGTTTGGTGCCATCATTGAAGTAGTGAGTGAATTCTGAGTCTATTAGTTCCTGTGAGAGCTGGTAGTTAAAAAGAGCCTGGTATGTCCCTCCCTCTCTCTTGCCTCCTCTCTCACCATGTGATCTCTGTACACACTGGGTCCCCTTTGCCTTCTGTTGTGAATGGAAGCAGCCTGAAGCCCTCATTAGAAGCAGATGCTGGTGCCACGCTTGTATAGCATGCAGAACCATGAGCCAAATAAACCTCTTTTCTTTATAAATTACTCAGTCTTAGATATTCTTTTATAGTAGCGCAAATGGACTAAAGCAGCGTGGTTTCAAGAAGGAGCCTATATTTATACGAAAGTTCATGTTGCCTTTTCAGGAAGAGATAGGAGATCCATGTTGACCTACATTATAGATGTCTATTCTCCTTTCCTTCTTCCATTTTCTTTCCCTCTCTCTCCTCCTCCTCTCCCTTTCCGTCTTGTTTCCCCTTGCTGTTATGAAGTTTTTGATGCATAGACAAGAATATTGTACTGCATATATAAGTAAAGAAGCATATAATAAAACCAATACCTGTGAACCCACCACTCAGCTTAAAAAATAGAACATTAGGCCGGGCGCGGTGGCTCCCTCCTGTAATCCTAGCACTCTGGGAGGCCAAGATGGGTGGATCGCTCAAGGTCAGGAGTTCGAGACCAGCCTGAGCAAGAGCGAGACCTCGTCTCTACTAAAAAATAGAAAGAAATGATATGGACAAATAAAAATATATATATAAAGAAAAAATTAGCCGGACATGGTGGCGCATGCCTGTAGTCCCAGCTACTCGAAAGGCTGAGGCAGAAGGATTGCTTGAGCCCAGGAGTTTGAGGTTGCTATGAGCTAGGCTGACGCCACGGCACTCACTCTAGCCCGGGCAACAAAGCAAGACTTTGTCTCAGAAAAAAAAAAAAAAATAGAACATTATCCATATGATTGGTATGTTTTTCCTGATTTCCATTCAACTGTCTGTTCACCAGAGGTAAATCTATTCGGAATTTTGTTTTGGTTTTGTTTATCATTCCTTCCTTTTCTTTCAAGGCTACCACATTTGTATGTGTTTCAAAACTATATTATTTAGTTTTGCTGTTTTTTTTAAACTATAAAAATGGAACCATGCTCTCTCTATATATTTATAATATATATCCTTATTTGCTTTGTTCTAATCAACATTATGTTTTTAAGATTTATTGATATTGATGTGTGTAACTGTGGCTCATGTTCTCAGGTATTCATTTTATGACTGGATTATACTTTATCTTTTCTCCTAAAGATGGATATTTTTTTTCCATTTTGTTGGTATTACAAACATATTCTTGCTTATGTGTTCAGGTGCACATGTACAAGAGTTTCTCTGTAACAATGAATTTTAAACATTTTTGATGGTGATTTCCCCATCTACATACAGACAGCTGAAAGAAAAATGCGAATCAGTATTCACCCACGTACATGTCATGCAATCATCTTTTCAGTTCTGGTTCTCTCTAATGCTGATTATGACCTTCTAAATGATTTCAAAGTTCATTTTTACAGTTGAAGATAACTGTCTTGGTTTCCTTTGGAGAGTGAGTATATTGACCTGGCTTTCCTTTGGTTCTAGATTGTGTCAGAGGAGAGCATCTCTTGGGGTGAGTACCTGGCTAAGCAGGAGCACTGATCCCACACCTGGAAACATCTGGTTCTTGAGCTCAATAAAGTTTCAGTTAGGACTAAATTTGGATTCAGCTTGAGTATGTCGTATTCCTTCATGGAGTGAATTCCTAGGTGTGCCCTACTACATACTTTGAGTTATGTCAGAGTCACTATTCTCTGAGGATGTTAAGGAGCAGGATGAGATTGATGAGGTCTTTCAATTCTTGTGTTTACTTTGATCTCAGACTTAGCTCCCCTTTTGGGCATAAACTGTGTATTCTCTAAGGCTCAAATCTCAATATTTTATTCAGTTTTCTCTTGACTTTCTAATGTGAATATTCAAATATATCCTCTAACTTCACTTTTTCATTCTTCCTCCTACACAAGATAGCTTGAAATTTTTGCTGAAGAGAAGAGGATTTACATAGGAATTTATTTGACTTTAATCTTAAGTCATTGTAAATTTAGACATAGAAGCTATAGGTTTTAACTCTCATGCAGGGTTTAGTTATTAGAGTATAAACAACTTAGATAGCTGTGCTTTGAACTTCAATGGAGAATATTTACACTTGGTATTATTCTATTTTTTTATTTTTCTTCTTCTTTTTTTGTTTTTTTGCCCTTGACTGTCTTTGTCAGGCAAACACTTGGTACTATTCTTGATGACTTGTGTAGGGGTGCTGAATAATGGGGACAAGGAACAGGAATAACCAAGGTAATGTTTTATTTTAAAAAATTCTCATTTTTTATGAACATAGGACTCAAAAATAATAAACAAAATGCTCATTCCAGTCTAGAAGTTGTGATATGATTTGCTCTATTATTTTGTTTTTTATTGTGGTAAAGTAGATATAACATAAAAGTTACCATTTTAACTATTTTTAAGTACATAGTTCAGCAGCATTCGGTGCATTTCACGTTATTTTGCAGCCATCACTACCGTACATCTCCAGAACTTTATCTTTGCAAACTAAAACTCTGTACCTATTAAACAATAACTTCCCTTTCCCCACTCCTCCCCAGCCCATGAAACCACATTTTCCTTTTTGTCTCTGTTTTTTGACTACTCTGGGGATATCTCATATACATGGAATTGTACAATATTTGTCCTTTTGTGTCTGGCTTATTTCACTTATCATAATGCTTTCAAGGTTCATGCATGTTGTAGCTAGTTTCAGAATTTCATTCTTTTTAAAGGCTAATATTCCATTGTATGTATATACTACGTTTTGTTTAGCCATTCATCTGTCAATGAAACACTTGGGTGGTTTCCATATTTTGGTTATTATGAATAATGCTGCCTTAAACATTGATGTACTCTTTTTTCTTTTTTTTAACTTTATATTATAAATGTATTTTTAGTCAATAATTATAGATTTACATTCATCATTTTTAGTGGCTGTATAGGATTTCAATGAATGGATATGCCATGGTTTGTTTGTAGACATTTTTCTTGCTAACAGTTTTTGCTGTTATAAATAATACTGTGTGATTCACTTATCCATCATATATTTATTGAATACCTATGTGCCAGCCATATTTATTGGCTCCTGTATGCATACATATTTGCAGTCTTATTTATTTAGGATAAATTTTTCTGGAAGTGGAATTGTTGGGTCAAAGGATGGGCATATTTCGAAGTGAGATTTTTTTCTTAAAAACTTTTACACTGATAAATTATTATTGGATACAGACCCAATAATAACAAGGAGGAGTGCCAGGTTCCGCACACCTTATACAACACTAGACATTACTGATCTTTTTAGTATTTGTCAATTTAATATGTTTGCATCTCTTTGGTTACTAGTGAAGTAGAACATCTTGTGTTTTTGATTTTATTTCTTCTTTTGTCAGTGGCATGTTTATGTATTGCTGCCCATTCCTTTTTCTTAGTGATTAGTAAGAGCTGTTTATACATTAAGGATATTAAATCTTTGTTTTATATTGTAAATATTATCCCAATTTGTCATTCGTCTGTTAAATTTTTTCATAAAAACTTATGGAAATGTTTTACATTTTTATAGTCAAATTTATTAGTCTTTTTCATTAGGGAAAATGAGGTGTAGAAGGTAGGTAAGGAATCAAAACTCTTTTTTTTGGAGACAGAATCTTTGTTTTTTGCTCTGTTGCCCAGGTGAGAGTGCAGTGGTGTTGTCATAGCTCTCTGCAATCTCAAATTCCTGGGCTCAAGCAGGAATCTTCCTGTCTCAGCCTCCCAAGTAGCTGGGACTACAGGTGAAAGCCACCATGCCCAGCTAAATTCTCTGCTGCTTAGGCTGGTCTGGAACTCCTAGCTTTAAGCAATCCTCCTACCTCAGCCTTCCTTAGTGCTTGGATTACAGGCGTGAACCCCTTAATCAATTTTTTAAGTGAAAATCTTCATAGAGATTTATGAAAATTCTTTTAAAACAATATTTACCATAGAAAACAAAGTACATATATTCAACTTAATTTGCTTTTTATTGATCTCTAAGGGTTAGGGATGTTATTTCCTTGTTCCTTGTTAATTTAGATATGTAGAATATGGTAGATGGGAGAACTGATACACTAACATCATAAGATAGTCTAGAATATGCTTGCTCTGGAAATTTCTTGCATTATGTGTCTTAATTAGAGGTTATTGAAGTAGTTGCTACTTCAATTGGTATTTCTGTGGTATTAGCTGCCTTTGCCTTTTCTAGTCCCTAAATCACATTCCTGAGAGAGATCCTTGTTACTTGTAATCTGTTCTCTACTTTTCTCTATCTTGTTGCTATATCTGGTTAGTAGTGTTTCTTTTCTTCTTTTCTATGCTTTTATTTTTTTCTTTTCCTTTTGTTTCTTTGACCTATTTTGACTTGAGCTAGGCAAGGATTGAAAACAGTTATTATGATTTTGAAGAAATTAATCATGCCATATAATCTTTAATGTTTATGTACATGTTCTTTTCAGCAGAGTACACAATTTAGGCTTCCTTAAGCTGTGAGTGCACAACTCTCTTGAACAGTTGAGTTTGCTAGCTGGATGATAGTGTATATATGGAAGAAGTATTGTCATCTGGTCTGTATGATAATGAAATAATGATATGATAAAAGTGTAGTTAGATTTATGAACTTAATAGTGAACCCGCCTTGTGACCTTGATCAACTCTTTTAAAGTTGCATATTTTTCATTTTGTAAATTTAGGTGATCTCATATTTTAGCTTCCCTTTCCCTAGATAGAATTTTACTTACATAGCAAATGGAAGAGCCAAAGATTTAACAGTTGGAGGACTTTCAGAGATCATCTGCTATCTGTTTTGTTCCCTCTGCAAATACTTGCCTGGCACCATTTTAGTCTTGAGGATCCAATGGTTCTTGGCTTCATGGAGTTTATGATCTTGTATGAAAAGAAGTTGTGAAGACACTGTGTAATCTTACTTAAAAATTCCCTGGGCTGGGTATGGTGGTTCGTGCCTATAATCCTAGCACTTTAGGAGGCTGAGGTGGGAACATCGCTTGAAGCCAGGAGTTCAAGACCAGTCTGGGCAACATAGGGAGACTTTACAAAAAAATAAGAAAATCAGCTGGACATGGTGGCCTATAGTCCCAGCTACTTGGGAGGCAGATGTAGGAGGATTTCTTGAGTCCAAGAATTTGAGGTTGCAGTGAGCTATGATGATACCACTGCACTCTAACCCAGGCAATAGAGTGAGACCATTTCTCAAAAACAGTAAAATAAAATAAAGATTCCTGCTTTATTTTGGTGGGTCTTAATGTACTCTAAAGAAAAAGGATCTGGTACCTTATATGCCATTGGAAATGAAGTTCTTCATTGGAAATGAAAAACTATAAAGGAGGAGGAAGGGACACTGAATGAATAAACTAGCACAGTGCCTCTCAAATTTTCTATGTGTATGAATCATCTGAGGATTTTGTTAAAATCCTGATTCTGATTCAGTAGGTCTAGGATAGCTACAGTCCCCAACCCTTTACCGGTTTGTGGCCTGTTAAGGGACTGGGCCACAGAGTTCTGCTGGCAGTACCTCCCCACGGCCCCCCATGAAAAAAATTGTCTTCCATGAAACGTGGGGGAGGGCGGTGCACAGCAGGAGGTGAGTGACAGGGGAAGCTTCATCTGTGTTTACATCTGTGCCAGCTTCTCCCCTCCCCTTCCCATAGCTGGCATCACCGCCTGAGCTCCGCCTTACCCCCACCTCCAGCTGTGGACAAATTGTCTTCCATGAAACCAGTCCCTGGTACCAAAAAGTTTGGGGACTGCTGTAAGGGAAAGACCAAGATTCCACATTTCTAATAAGCTTACAGGTGATGCAATGCTAGTGGTCTGGGAACCACACTTTGAGTAGCAAGGAATTAGTATATAATTAAGAGAAAAGAAGCATATCCTGCTCTTAACTTTGACAAGAGTTGTTTGGAGCCTTGAAGCACTGGCTTGGCCTTGGTGAAGTGAAATTATTATATACAAAGGGGATATTAAGGAGGTGATCAACACTTTTTTTTGAGACAGAGTCTTGCTCTGTTGTTTGAGCTAGAGTGTCATCGTGTCAGCTTAGCTCATAGCAACCTCAAACTCCTGGGCTCAAGCGATCCTCCTGCCTTAGCCTCCCGAGTAGCTGGGACTACAGGCATGTGCCACCATGTATGGCTAATTTTTTATATTTTTAGTTGCCCGGCTAATTTCTTTCTATTTTTAGTAGAGATGGGGGCGGGTGTGTCGCTCTTGCTCAGGCTGGTCTGGAACTCCTGATCTCAAGTCATCCTCCTGCCTCAGCCTCCCACAGTGCTAGGATTACAGGCCTGGGCCACCACACCCGGCTAACACCTATTTTTTTTACTAGCATCCAGAATTGAGGTTGGCTAGTGAATGGATCTAAAACCTTTGAAAAGGTACTGGGGCTGGCAAGCTAGATCTTGGAGGTGAAAGAGACGAAGATCTGCAGGTATGAAAAAAGTAAATATCCCAGTCAGATAAACAGAATTTATAAGAATTAAGTGTTGACTAGTATGACTTAATTTATAATTGGGAAGGTTACCTCCACCCTGCCCTTTATGCTTAGTCTGACTGGTACAGTGATTCTAGTAAAAAAAAAAAAAAGAATATGTGCTGCGGTCCCCCCTGCCCCTCACCAACTAGATAATGTAATTTTTTCCATAGGCACATTCTGTGTGGAGAGTATGTCACATTTCCTTGTTTTCCAGGTCTAAGTAAAGCTTAAATGTTGTGCTTTAATTGCTTTTCTCTGATCTGTTCCCCAAGTGGCAGTTAACTAGAGTGTAAGCAATCTGGATGTTCATGAATCTTCATAGAATTAGCAAAAGACTCTTAATCTTGGAGGTGGTGTAAAACATCACAGTGGATATTGAACATTTATCCATAGGGGAAAATTTGGCAAACAAAATCTTTGAATCTACAGCCTTTTATTTAGTTGGGTTCTGTGAATTCACAGTGCCAGTGTTTCCAAGTATGTTTTTTAGAAATTTAGATTTTTTTTTCCTTTATGGTACTATTAATATCTTAGAAATAATCCATTTTCATATTTCCTGTTTAATGTAACACCTATTCTTCTCTAACCCCAAAACAGTGTGTGATTACTAATATCCATAATTTATTATGGCTCCTTAACTAATGTCATTGGAGTATTGGTTTCCTTGAAAATATACTAGTTACAAGACAGTAAGGAGACTTAGTTTATTGTGCTGTTAGGGAGGCAGAGATGTGAAATGCAATCATGGAGGAATGTAAAGTGTAATCATGGAAGAAATCTAAATGCTGCTTTAATTACACTGGCTCTTTCAGTGTTCATTTGGTCAAATGCTTGTCAGTTGTTTTTGCTAGTGTGACAATGTGGTTTCTTGCATATCTGAAAAGCATTTGCAATACCTGTTACTCCTCTGTGTTTTGTTGGTATTTAGTTCTCTTTTAACACAATTGCTAAAACTGAAAGTTAAACATCAGAAGCATTAGTCTGTTTAAGAATCAGGCCAATGAAGAAATGAAGTGAAACACATTGTTGGCTAAAAATACATTTTGCAAATGACATCTGTGATTTGTTCTGTTAGAGCATCCAGAAAAAATGAAATACAGCTGTTCTTATTCTGTGTGGGTTTTTTTCATTTTTTTGGTTTTGTTTTGAGCCAGGGTCTTACTCTGTTGCCCAGGCTGGAGTACAGTGGTGTGATTATAGCACCCTGCAGTCTCAAACTCCTGAGCTCAAGCAGTCCTCCTGTATCAGCCTGTTAAGTAGCTGGGATTATGGGAATGAACCACCATGCCTGGCTCAAAACAAGTTTCTGATGCCTCCTAGTTTTTAACTAATTTTTCCTCTTAGACTGTATAAGCCTTTTCTGTAGCAATACCTGGAATTAAGAGTAAATGAAAAAGAAATTACAGATAAGCCTAACATTGAGATATTTACATTTAAAATAGTAAAATTCAGACGTGACTACTTAATATTATAACACCACATTGGTTTTAGGACAGGGACTGTATCATATATTTGTGTTCAGCACATATAATAAAGACCTCTTTGTTCTTTCTTTTTTTTTTTAAGAATCATTAGGAGCAAATATTACCAGTTCTGGTAAAATCTGACATTTAAAAACAAAGTTATTTAGTTAAAAAATAAAAAAGCAAGCTCTGGAGTCAGGCAGCCTGATTTATTTTATTATTATTATTTTATTCCAGCCTCACCATTTAGTAATTTTGTGATCTTGGAAGTTACTTGAGTTATCTGTGCCTCAATTTTCCTAGTTACTGAATGAGAATATTTATAGTCAATTTTATAGAAGTTGTTGTGATTAGATGGGATAATGCATAGAAGATGCTTAGGAGAGCTTTTGGCAAATAAGTGCCCATTTAGTATAAGGTGCTGTTTGTCTTATTCAGGAACACCACTGTTGCATGTCTATGGTGAATTTATCTTGCTTTTTTTCCCCTGCCCTCTTCCCTCCCTCCTTATTTTGCTTTTTGAAACTGGCATACATATTCAGATTTCAATATGACAGATGTGGGTACTTAAAATACACACTTGAAATGAGTTTTGAATAAAAATCCTAAGAATTTTTAATTTCAGCTACTTTAATTCTTATAAAAATAGAGAACCATTCATTAATCTATTCAATCAATTATTTTTTCTTTTTTTGTTGTTGAGACAGTCGCGCTCTGTTGCCCTGGGTAGAGTGCAGTGGCATCATCATAGCTCACTGCAACCTCAAACTCCTGGATTCAAGCCATCCTCTTGCCTCAGCCTCCCCTCCGTGTCCAGAGTAGGTGGGACTACAGGTGTGCACCACCACGCCCATCTAATTTTTCTGTTTTTAGTAGAGATGGAGTCTACTCTTGCTCAGGCTGGCCTCAAACTCCCGAGCTCAAGCAATCCTCCTGCCTTCCCAGAATGCTAGATTTATAGGCATGAGCCACTGCACCCAGCCCAATTATTTTCTTTAATAAACTATTAATACCTGTTATTAGGTGTTGTCATAGGAGCTAGGAATATAAACTGGAGCAAACTTGGTTATGACATTCACCTGCTTAGAAGATAGTGGAGAAAAGTACCACTGAGTTTTACAGTGTGTTAAATAAATAAATAATTATGGTTTTGTAAATAACCCCTTTTGCAGTAGATGATTATTAAAATAAGATTTTGTCTTCTAGAAGATGTATGAGCCAAACGTTTTGGTGGATTGGCCTCTTATTTTTAGCATCTTACTTATTTACCACAACTCTATGGTATCTACAATCATTACTGTTTTGCAAATAAGGAAATTGTGGTTTAAAGAGATTAAGTAATTCCTTCTACAACTACAAAAGTCACTCCAAAAGCCTACTAAAATTTAAAAACTTATTCATTGTGCTATTCTTTTCTCATATGTCATAAGATTTGTAACCTGTATTAGAAGACTTAACCTGTTATATTGTCTTTGAGGCTTATGTGTCTGTTTCCCTATTAGATTGGGAGCTATTAGAGCAGGGACTAATTTATGTTTGGAGTACCTGTCACATTAGGGACCTAATAAATATTAATTAAGTAGTGAGTATGTATTTTAGAACTCATGTAAATCATACAGATACTAGAATTTCTAAAAAGAATTTTAGATTGCTTACATAGGGTTACAGCTTTTTGTTTTGACTCTCTAGCATATTTTAAAAACTGCTGCTATCACATCATCTTATAAAAGAAACCGTTTTAGCATCAAAAGAGTAGGAAGGACATCTCATAGTAATAAGCACAATTGGTAACTTTACAAACATTTTTTTGATCATGACTGGCACTTGTTTAAGATTTATAATAATATTTCAGGAGCCACTATTTCATTCAACCCTCTCCTTTCAGAGATGACAAAATTGAGCCCAGAGATATCAAAGTTACTACAGCAAGGCAGAATAATAACCTAGAGGTTAGAACACAGGTCTTTTGACTCTCAGCCCCAAATTTTCATTCCGTTCCCTCAATATCACATGATCAGACTTAGGCACAGAGAATTTATGATTTAACTACTGCTCTTAAGAAAGTAGAGCTGGAAACTGAATCCACGTTGTTCAGCTCTATTTTAGAGAAACCTGTGCATTCACTTCCATGTACTTTTTTTTTTTTTTTTTTTTTTTGAGACAGAGTTTCACTCTGTTGCCCAGGCTAGAATGCCGTGGCATCAGCCTAGCTCACAGCAACCTCAAACTCCTGAGCTCAAGCAATCCTGCTGCCTCACCCTCCTGAGTAGCTGGGACTAGAGGCATGAGCCACCACTCCGGGCCACTTGCATGTATCTTAATCAACTTTAATCCTCACTCAACTACCAAGATGGAATTAATAAGTGATTGAAAGGAGTTGTCTGTATTTAGGATTTTCTTTCCTTGAAAATTTCAGATTTGGAGCTTAAGCAGCTTCTTCCAGGGAAGAGTGCCTGCTGCTGTTGCAACCCAAGATCTTGATTCATATCCATAGATTGGAATATTGGTGGGCCAGCAGTCCTCAGACACCTCATTTAGGACAGGTAAGTGAAAGAGATACTTGAGGCTAAGAAAAGTAGATTGAATGCTAACTGCTAACAGTGTTTCTTCCTGTTTCTAGTTAGATGCAAACAGTTGATTGCCTTTGAAAATATAACCCTTTATCCTGGTAAAAAACATTTGGAATCTTAGGTGGGTGGGGCAAAACATTTTCTTAATTGTAAAATATGTGTCAGTGTGTTAACGGTGGTCAAATTTAGAGTAATTAATTTTTTTTCTTTTTTCTTTTTTTCTTTTTTTTTGAGACAGAGTCTCACTGTGTTGCCCAGGCTAGAGTGTCATGGCGTCATCCTCGCTCACAGCAACCTCAAACTCCTGGGGTCAAGTGATCCTTCTGCCTCAGCCTCCCGAGTAGCTGGGACTACAGGCATGCGCCACCATGCCCGGCTAATTTTTTCTGTATATTTTTTGTTGTCCAATTAATTTCTTTCTATTTTTAGTAGAGACGGGGTCTCACTCTTGCTCAGGCTGGTTTCGAACTCCTGAGCTGAAACAATCCGCCCGCCTCGGCCTCCCAGAGAGCTAGGATTATAGGCGTGAGCCACCGCGCCCGGCCTAATTTTTTTTCTTTTTCTTGTCCAAACTGTATTTATGAGCTTGTGTTACAGTTATCTATTGTTGGGTAACAAACTACATCAAACTTAGAGGCTTAAAACGTAACAGTCATTTTGCTCATGTATCTACAATTTGAGCAAGGCTTACTTGGTGGGGATGCTTGTCTGTTAACATGTGGCATGAAGTGGGGTGGCTAGAAGGGTGCGGGTGACTCAGTGGCTCACGTGTTTGGTGGTTAATGTTGGTTAGAACCTCAACCTGGGCTGTTGGCCAGAACACCTTCACGTGACTTCTCCTTGTGGCTGCTTGGCTTCCTCCCAGCATGGTGGCTAGGTTCCAAGAGAGAGCATCCCAAGAGAAGAAAGTGAAGGTACATAGCATATTTGACTTAGCTTTGGAAGTCACATAGTATTATTGTGCTCTATTGTATTGGTTTAGGTATTAATAGTTATGAGGATCCACCCTGATTCCAAAGAGGGGATGGACATAGACCTCACTACTTGAAGGGAATAGTATCAACATCATATTGTAAGAAGAGCATGTGGGATAGAATCTACTGTTCTGCCACAGTTTGTATTTTAAAATAATATAAATAACGTGTAATATATGGAATATGGAAAAGAGGAAAATTTGCAGGAAATTATGATGTATGAGTCCAATAAGAATTTGGTATGGGCTGGGCGCGGTGGCTCATGCCTGTAATCCTAGCACTCTGGGAGGCCGAGGCGGGTGGATTGCTCAAAGTCAGGAGTTCGAGACCAGCCTGAGCAAGAGTGAGACCCCGTCTCTACTAAAAATAGAAAGAAATTATTTGGAAAACTAAAAATCTATATAGAAAAAATATTAGCCGGGCATGGTGGCGCATGTCTATAGTCCCAGCTACTCGGGAGGCTGAGGCAGTAGGATTATTCGAGCCCAGGAGTTTGAGGTTGCTGTGAGATAGGCTGACGCCACGGCACTCTACTCTAGGCAACAGAGTGAGACTCCATCTCAAAAAAAAAAAAAAAAGAATTTGGTACGCTTTTCTTTTCTTTCTTCTTTCATTTTTTTTTTTTTTGACAGAGTCTCACTCTTTTGCCCCAGCTAGAGTGCAGTAGTGTCATTATAGTTCACTGCAACCTAAAACTCCTGGGCTCAAGTGATCTTCCTGCCTCAGCCTCCCGGGTAAGTGGGACTACAGGCCTGCGCCACGACACCCAGCTAATTTTTCTATTTTTTATAGAGACAGGGTCTCGCTGAGGCTGGTCTTGAACTCCTGAACTGAAGTGATCCTCCTGTCTCAGCTTTCAAGAGTGCTAGAATTACAGGTGTGAGCCACCAAAGCCCAGCCTGGTGTGCTTTTCTTTTCTAGCATAGTATGATATTGAAAATAAGATACCTAAACGGAAAGAGGTGAAATAGATTTTGTCTTTTGTGTCAACAAAGTAAGATACTGCTGTAATCAAAAGTAAAGACAAAAGTTTATAAACAAGATGCAAAAAAGATTTGTAGTTTGGGTTTTTTTGTGTGTGTTTGTTTTTTTTTTTTTTTTTTTTTTTTAGACAGAGTATAAATCTCTTTCCTGGAGTGAGTGCCGTGGCGTCAGCCTAGCTCACAGCAACCTCAAACTCCTGGACTCAAGCAATCCTACTGTCTCAGCCTCCCAAGTAGCTGGGACTACAGGCATGTGCCACCATGCCCGGCTAATTTTTTCTATATATAT
>CAUYSK010091910.1:0-32514 GCA_963575035.1 Avahi laniger
TATATGTGTGCACAAAGAGTGCAATGTGCACCAATCAATGGGATGGACATATTTGAAACCTGGACTGAGGAGGGGGGAAGGGCAACACACGTAACCTAAACATCTGTACCCTCATATTATGCTGAAATAAAAAAAAAAAAAGCATTGGGAGGAAATGCAAAAAAAAAAAAAATTTGGGTAAAAGACATGAACAGAAACTTCAAATGAAAGTAGACTAATTAATGGCCAATCCTGATCAAATTAAAAAGCTTTTGCACAGCCAAGAAAACTATCATTAGAGCAAATAGACAACTTACAAAATGGGAGAAAATATTTGCTTTCTACACATCCAATAAAGGGCTGATAACAAGAATCTATATAGGACTTAAGAAAATCAACAAGAAAAAATCAAACAACCCCCTCAATAATTGGGCAAAGGACATGAATAGAAACTTTTCAAAAGCAGACAGAATAATGGCCAGAAAACATATAAAAAAGTGCTCAACATCTCCAATCATTAGGGAAATGCAAATCAAAACCACAATGAGATATCACCTAACTCCAGTGAGAATGGTCTTTATCAAAAAGTCCCCAAACAACAAATGCCGGCATGGATGTGGAAAGACTGGAACATTCTTACACTGCTGGTAGGACTGCAAATTAGTAAAACCCTTGTGGAAAGTAATTTGGAGATACTTCAAAGAGTTAAAAATAGAAATACCATTTGATCCAGCAATCCCACTACTAGGCATCTACCCAAAGGAAAAAAAGACATTCTATAAAAAGGATGTCTGCACTCAAATGTTTATAGCAGCACAATTCACAATTGCAAATATGTGGAAACAACCCAAATGCCTATCAATACATGAGTGGATTAGTAAAATGTGGTCTGTGTATACCCTGGAATATACTATTCAACTACAAAAAAAATGGTGAACTAGCACCTGTTATATCATCGTGGATAGAGCTTAAGCCCATCCTTTGAAGTAAGGTAACAACACAAGGAGGGAAAAACACGCACCATATGTACTCACCATCAGATTGGTACTAATTGATCAACACTAAGGTGCTCAAATAGTAGTAATACTCATTGGATGCTGGTCAGGTGGGGAGGATGGGGGAGGGTAAACCCACAACTAATAGAAGCGGAACACACTGTATGGGGGAAGGGCATGCTTGTAGCCCTGGCTTGGGCAAGACAAATGCCTTACATGTAACCACAATGTTTGTAACCGTAGACTATCCTGAATTGAAAAAAGTGGCCCATAAACACATGAGAAAATGCTCAACATCACTAATCATCAGGGAAATGCAAAGCAAAACCACAATGAGATATCACTTATCTCCAATGAGAATGATTTCTATCAAAAAGTCTCAAAACAATAGATGCTGGCATGGATGTAGAGAGAAAGGAACACTTATACACTGTTGGTGGGACTGCAAACTAGTACAAATACCGCTACTAGGTATTTACCCAATGGAAAAAAATATATTTTATAAAAAAGACACTTGTCCTTGAATGTTCATAGCAGCACAATTTACGATCACAAAGATGTGGAAACAACTCATGTCCATTCAATTCTTGCATGCATTAATAAAGTATGGTATATGTATACCATGGAGTACTACTCAGCCATAAAAAATGTTGATCTGGTGTCTTTTGTAACAACCTGGATGGAACTGGAGACAATTCTTCTAAGTGAAGTTTTGCAAGAATGGAAAAACAAATACCACATGTACTCAATACTAAATTGGAACTAATCAATCAACACTTATATTCATATATGAAAGTAAAACTCAATGGAAATCAAATAGGTGGCGGGGGGAGGAGAGGGTGGCTAAATTCACCCCTAACAAGTACAATGCACAATATTTAGGTGAAGGGCACACATATAACTTTGACTCAAACTGTACAAAAGCAAATTATGTAACTAAAAATTTTGTACCTCTGTAATATCCTGAAATTCAAAAGAATGAGAGGTCATTTTATTCAACTAAATATATATCAGGGTGGTTGCTATTCTTTTTTTCACATGCTTTTACCATAAGTGATGGTGATTTATATTACTTATGTTAATAGATTTCCTAATGTTGAATCATACATACTTGTAATAAAAGTTACTATGATGAAATTACCTTTTAGTTTTGCTGTATTTTCTTTTTCAATATTTTATTTAGGATTTTTGCATCGATATTTATAAATGAAATTGTTCAATAATTTGTTTTCTAAGTATAATCTTAACTAGCCTTCGGTATCAATATCATACTCATTTTATAAACTTGCTTTCTTTTTTATGCCTAAGACAATCTAGTCTCAATAGTCTGATTGTTAAATATTTTTGGAATTCTCCCATGGAACCCTTTGTTCTAGTGCTATTTAGGAAGATTGATCTTTGACTATTTTTCTCTTATCTCTGTTATAAAAATGAAGCTTTTCTAATTGTCTGGTTTTCAGCACTAATTTTAGAAAATTATTTTTCTTAGAAAAAGTTTCATTGTCCAGTTTTCAGATTTATTTTCATAAGAATATAGCACTTATTAGTCATTTTGTATTTCTGTGACTTTTTCTATGTTATCACTTCTCTTGTATACTTTTTCTGCTTTTGACTACCTTAACTACTGGTTTGTGTTTTATTGTTTACTATTTCTAAGAAAACCAGTCTGGGGATTTATTGATTATTATTTTTTGCTATTTTCATATTATTAAATTATACTTTCCTTTTTATTAATTCTTTTGTTGTGTTTGCTTTTCTTTTAGTTTCTATACTTGTGTTTGAATCAGTTAATTAATCTACTCTTTCCTTTTGACTTGTAAAACTATTTCAGGCTATGCATTTGTTCTGAATACTATTTATCTTTAGCTTACATGTTCAAATATGGAATATTTTATTTTACCTTTGTTTTCTTAAAGTTTTATGATTTTGATTAGTGTTTAACCAAATATTGTTTGAGATAATTTTTCTATATCTAGATTTATAGCACACATATTTACTTATTTTGTTAATTTCTAATTTTATTGCTTTGTTATCAGAGAATATTGCCTCTACCAATCAATATTTTAGTTTAAATTTCCCCATCATTTTGTTGACTTGATTTTGTAGCTTTAGAAGAAGCTTATGTGAACAGTATATTTTCAATTTGTGCGTATTTAAAGATTTATGTGTCAAGGCTTCATATACCTGCACTTACTATAAAATTTATAGTAAGTTATATTATTTTTAAGTTATATTTTTAAGTTATTTTTTTATATTTTTAAGTTATATTATTTATTATCTTTTTATTAACTATGTGTTGCTTCACTATATTCTGGCATTAAGTATTGCTTGGTAGATATACAAGTCAGTCTTACTTTTTCCCCTTGTAAATATGTATTCGTTTTTCTTTGTTTTATATTAAAACTCCACTGACTTTGCTAACATATGTCTGGCCATGGAGTATGGTGTTCAGTTTATTCTGACATATAATGTATCCTTTTAATATGTAAATACCATTATGTGGCATTACTGTTTACTGCTACTTGAGACTTGGTAAAAATACTTAACTTCTCTGAACTTCATTCTCTTTATTTGTATAAAATAATTGGATTTGCCTTAAAGGGTTGGTGTGAGATTGAGTTAATATCTTCAAAGTGCTCAGTACTGTGCTTAGTATATAGTAAATGATGGTGCTCATTTAATACATTAATGAGGGAACAAAAATAAATTTCCTTTTAGAAAAAGTGTTTTAGAACTATAGCTTTAAATGTTACTTGTTTTCTTCTTAGAGAATTTCAATTATGCGTATGTTAGATACCCTTTGCCTGTCTTGTAAATCTATCATTTTCTTTCTAATCTTTAAATTTTTTTAAAAAGTTAGCATTATGGATATATATCTTTTAGGATAAGTACACAGTTCCATGAGTTTTGATACATGAACACAGTTGTGCCACAATCATTACAGGCAAATTCTAAAACAAATCATGATCCCACTCGCCCAAACTTGCCTTATGTTGCTTTGCTATCAATTCCTCCCCCCACCCTTGTGTTTAAGCATCCTCTGATCTATTTGATTGTTACTATAGTTTTATCTTTTCTATTGTATAATTTTATGTAAATAAAATCATACAGTATATAAACTTTATAACTGGCTTCCTCCTTGCTGATTTGTTTGAGTTCTTTGTAGATTCTGGTTATTAGCTCTTTATTGGATGTGTAATTTTCAATTTTTTTTTTATTTTTTTTTTGAGATAGAGTCTCACTCTGTTGCCTGGGCTAGAGTGCCGTGGCATCAGTCTAGCTCACAGCAACCTCAGACTCCTGTGCTTAAGCAATCCTTCTCACTCAGCATTCTGAGTAGCTGGGACTACAGGCATGCATCACCATGCTGGCTAATTTTGTTCTATATATTTTTAGTTATCCAGCAAATTTCTTTCTATTTTTAGTAGAGACGGAGTCTCACTCTTGCTCAGGCTGGTCTCGAATTCCTGAGCTCAAACAATCCTCCTGCTTTGGTCTCCCAGAATGCTAGGATTACAGGTGTGAGCCACCGCACCAGATCTATAATTTTCAAATATTTTCTCACACTCTGTAGGTTGTCTGTTTGCTCTGCTGATTATTTCCTTGGCTGTGCAGAAGCCTTTTGATTTAATCAAGTCTCATTTATTTATTTATGTTATTGTTGTGATTGTCATTGGGATCTTAGTCATAAATTCTTTGCCTAGGCCAATGTCTAGAAGAGTTTTTCCTACATTTTCTTCTAGAATTTTTATGGTTTTATGCCTTACATTTAAGTCTTATATTCACCTTGAATTAATTTTTGTAAGTGATGAGAGATAGGGCTCCTGTTTCATTCTTCTGCACGTGGCTGTCAAATTTTCCCAGCACTATTTATTGAATAGGGCTTCTTTGCCCGTGTATGTTGTCTGTTTTGTTGAAAATCAGTTGGATGTACATAGATGGTAGGTAGATGGTTCCATGTTCTGTTTCATTGGTCTGTCTCTCTATTTTTGTACCAGCAGGATGCTGTTTTGATTACTATAGTCTTTTAGTATAGTTCAAGTCTGGTAATGTGATGTTTCCAAATTTTTTCTTTTTGCTTAAAGTTGCTTTGAGTATTCAGGCTCTCTTTTTGGTTCCAAATGATGCATAGCTTTTTTTCTAGATCTGTGAAATATGATATTGGTATTTTGATGGGGATTGCATTAAATTGGTAAAAAACTCTGGGCAGTATGGACATTTTAACATTGTTGATTCTACTGATCCATGAACACAAGATGTGTTTTCATTTGTTTGTGTCAATCGTGATTTCTTTCATCAGTATTTCATAATTCTCATTGCAGAGATCTTTCACATCCTTGGTTAATTACATGCCTAAGTATTTTATTTTCTCTGTAGATATTGTGAAAAGTTGAGCCTCTGATTTGGCTCTTAGCTTCACTGTTGTTAGTATATAGAAATACTGATTTGTGTGCATTGATTTTATAAGCTGAGACCTTGCTGAATTTATTTATCAATTCTAGTATTTTTTTGATGGAAACTTTGGAATTTTCTAGTTATAAGATCAAGTATGTCATCAGTGAAAAGCTATAGTTTGATCTCCTCTTTCCCACTTTGAATACTCTTTATTTCTTTCTCTTGCCTGACTGCTCTGGCTAGGACTTCCAGTTATGATTCTCTCCTTCTTAATGTTATTGAATAATTTTTGTAAGGTAGGTATCAGTCTTTGTAGGTCTGGTAGAATTCAGCCATGAATCCATCTACTTGGGGCTTCTTTTTTTTTTCCCCTTGGGATACTTTTCATTAGTACTTTAATCCAGCTGCTCATCATTGGTGTGTTTAGGATTTCTATTCTTTCCTGACTGCGTCTTGGGGTGTTATGTGTTTTCAGGAATTTGTCTGTTTCCTCTATGTTTTCTAGTTTATGTACGTAGAAATTTTCATAGAATTCATGGATAATATTTTCCATGTCTATTATGTCAGTTGTAATATATACTTTTTCCTTTTTGATTGAGTTATTTGGGTCCTTTCTCTTCTATTTCTGGTTACTCTAGCAAGAGGTCTATCAATTGGTTTATCTTTTCAAAGAATCAACTTTTTACTTAGTTAATCCTTTGTATTGCATTGTTTTTTTTTTTTTTTTGGTTCCCATTTTGTTTAGTTCTGTCCTGAGCTTTTTTATTTCTTTTCTTCTGCTTACTTTGGGCTTGCTTTCCTCTTACTTTTCTAGCTCTTTGACATGTGGCATTAGGTTACAATTTGTGATCTTTATGTCTTTTTGAGGTAGGCATTTAAGCTATGAATATTTCCCTTAGGACTGCTTTCTCTGTATTCCATAGATTTTAATAGGTTTTGTCCCCTTTGTCATTCAGTTCAAGGAATCTTTTATGCTCATCTTAATTTCATCATTGAGCTAAGGATCATTCAGCATCAGGTTGTTTAATTTCCATGTCTTTGTATAGATTTGAGTGCTTCTCTTGGACTTGATTCCGAGTTTTATTCCATTGGTGTTGGAGAAGATACATGGTCTGATTTTGATTTTTTTTTGTTTGTTGATACATGTTTTGTGGACTAAGACATAATCAGTCTTGGAGAATGTCATATGTTGCTGCTGAGAAAAATGTATATTCAGTAGTTTTGGGGCAAAATGTTCTGTAAATATCTGTTAGATCTGTTTGTTCTGGAGTAAGTCCAGTGCTTTTTCTGATCTGTAGATGCATTATCCATTCCACCAGGGGCCCCCTCAAAGTGTTTATTTACTTTCTGCTTCAATGATCTGTCTGGCTCTGTCAGTGGTGTTGAAGTCCCCAGCAATTTTGATGCTACTATTTATCTCTTTGCTTATATCTAGCAGGATTTGCTTTATGAATCTGGGAGCTCCTGCATTAGGTGCATATATATTTGGAATTGTTGTGTTTTCTTGTTGAATTTTTCCCTTTACCATATATAGTGACCATCTTTGTCTTTCTTTACCATTTTGGATTTAAAGCATAATTTATCTGATATAAGAATGGCTATGTCTGCTGTCTTTTGTTTTCTGTTTGTGTGGAATAGTTTTTTCCATCCTTTCACCTTGAGTTTGTGTGAGACCTTGTATGTTAGATGTGTTTCCCAGAGATAGCAGACACTTGGGTTTCATTTTTTCATCCGTTCAGCCAGTCTATGTCTTTTGAATGGGATATTTGGACCATTATGTTGTGTGTTAGCATTGATATGTGGGTTGTTGTTCTGTTCATTTTTTTGGGGTACTACTTTATTGCTTTGTTTGACCCTTTTGAGCTATTGTTTTGTATAAGCTGTGAGCATTAGCTTTTGGGTGATTTTCATATTAGTGGGTATCTACTGTGCTGGTCCGTGTATTATGTAGTTCTGAATATTTCCTGTAAGACAGGTCTAGTTTTACAATATCTATCAGGGTTTGCTTGCCTGGAAAAGTATTTATTTCTCTGTCATTTATGAAACTGAGTTTTGCAATGTACGAGATTATTGACTGGCACTTGTTCTGTTTAAGTAGACTGATAATGGATCCCTAATTCCTTTGGACTTATGAGGTCTCCCCTAACAAGTCTGCTGTTAGTTAGCCTGATGGGTTTTCTTTGGAGGTTAGTTGTTGCTTTCATCTTGCTGCTTGTAGAATTTTCTCCTACATTTTGATCTTGGCCAGGTTGATTTCCATGTGGCTTGGAAATGTCCTATTTGCTATGAATCTTCCTGGTGTTCAATGACCATCTTGTATCTGGATGTCTGAGTTGTGCAGATCCAGGGAATTTTTCCTCAATAATTCCCTTGAATGGATTTTCCATGTTTTTTGCTCTTTCTTTTTCTCCTTCAGGGATACCTATAATTCATATATTAGTTTGCTTTCTACGGTCCCATATTTCTCTAAGTGATTGTTCAGTCTTCCTTATTCTCTTTTCTGCAGCTTTGAATGTCTGGGTTAGCTCAAGAGCCTGGTTGTTAATATCTGAGATTCTTTCTTCTACTTGGTTTAGCCTATTGTTGAAGCTTTCTGCTATATTTTGAATTTCCCTAAATGACTCTTTAATTTCTTTACATTCCATTATATCCTTTCTTATGTTATCAAGCTCATAAGCATCTTTTTTATTCATTTCATTGATTTTCTGAAACATTTTATTGGCTTCTTTTTGTTAGTTTTCAACTTTCTCTTAAATTCCATTCATCTTATTTGCCACCCATATTCTGATTTCCATTTCTGACATTTGGACAGTTTCCTGTTGGTTGGTGTTCACTATCGTAGATCCATTGTGATCCCTTGGGAGTGTCAAATTTTTCTGTTTTTTTTTTTTTTTTTCCATGTTACCAGAGTCCTTTTGCTGGTTTTCTCTCATCTGAATCTTCTTCTCTCAGCTCAGGGCTGATATGTTTGCTGGGCACCTATTTTCCTTTGCTGCAAACTTTCCTGTTTAGTGACTAAAGAGTGCATATACTCCCCTAATTTAATGACTGACTAGTAAAGAAATTTGAACACATATTAAGAAATGACCCAAGGTTTCTTAAAATGAACATTTGTGAGTGTAAAGATTATTTGATATAGGTTTTGCAGAGACTAAGGTCTTTGGCTCTCTAAAGGTTCACTGAGAAATCACTGAAATGAGGCAAATTGTTTAATTGGGGGAAAGGCATAGAAATTTATTTAACATGTATACATGGGAGCCTTCAGAATAAAGACCCTAAGATACAGGGGAAATTTTCCATTTTTATGCTTAGATTCAACAAACTATGGACTGCCATCTTGAAATATGATTGGCCAAAAAGGGTAGGGTCTAATGCTAATAGACTTAGTGGAGAAATCTGGCAAGGCCTGTCTGTCTAGATTCTTCTTAGTCTCTCTGAGTGTGCATTCTTTTCTTCTGGGTGTGGCGCAAGACCCTCACTGGAATGGTGGTCTTACACCTTATAGTCAAACAAAGTAGGTCTGATAATTTCTTTATGGCTAGTTTTTATACAGAAAAATTTTAGGTTTTATGGCTGGCCTTTGGAAAAAGGGATTCTGGTTTCTATGACTGCCTTGGGGAAGAGGGATTCTATTTTCTATGGCTAGCCTCAGGGAAGAATGGAACTGAGAGACAAAAGGCCAGGAGAAGGTTAGAGATAACCTTTTGCTTCTGAGGCTGTTTCTTAAGCCTTCATTTTGGGGTAGTGTATTCTGAGTCACAACAGTTTCTTACTTTTTATTATGTTGTAAAACCTTCAGAACCAAATGCACTCACCACTTAAGAAGCATACTGTGGATTACAGTTCACGAACACAAAAAGAACATTCTGTATAGAGATGAAATGGAGAAAATGAAGAAATAAGCGTATGTTACCCTACTGGTGTTTAGAGAAAACATTCAGATATTAGCCAAAGATTTAAACTATGATGAAACAATTTTTAAAGAGATCCTTCTCATATACTAGGTAATATTTTGCCAAAGATTTTTCTAGTCTTTTATTTTGCTCTCAAACTCATACTGGAGGGATTCCTTGGGCAATATAACCCCATGTAAGTTCTTAAATAAATTATAGAGACTCTCCATTAGATGCAAACAGAAACAGAATCCTCAAGAGGTTCCTTCCATTCAGAAACATGAGCCAGAAAGTTTGTCAATATTTAAGTGTGCTATAAAGAATATATAGAGGATTTTAATATCAAAATCTGACTCATTTAAGTGTGTAGCCAACAAAATGTTTTATTTTTGTCTGATCTGCTCTGGACTTTATTTTATGTGTCCCAAACTGCCTTTATTCAGAGATGTCTATTTCAAATATCTATTCTTACTACGAAGAAGATGTTGCTGGTTACTTGAAGGTGTTTATACTTACTGTGCCAAGAGTTCTTAAGCCTGATATATTAGAATTTACTAGGAAATGTTTTAACAATGGGGAGAATTCAATCAAGGAGAATCTCATTTATTAGTGGAATAGGCATGCATTTGAAAATGTGCACTACTAGTAGTTAGGATAACCATAGGCTTATGCTTATCTAAAAGTTCAGTCTTCAACAATCGATCCTATTAATCATTTACAATGGTAAGATAATGATTTATAAAACACTGGTTGCCTATTTTATTGCTTCATGCCAAAAATGAGTATGTGACATCATGGTGTCCACTCAGTTTCTCTGAGTCATGTTCTCCTTTTTACTCAGTTTTCTTCTCTTGTTCAGCACCATGGCACTCCCTGCACCATACTAATAAATAACTCCCTACCATGCTTCCCATCTCTGGCATCCCTCTACTCCTGAGCAGCAGCTCAGTGTGTTTCCTCCTTAATCACTTCATGCCCCAGAACATGTGGGCTATTTTGAATGAAGCTTGCAATCAAATGATAGAACTCTACTTGATTATCATTCGAAATAGTAGCCCAATACATGATTTTTCTAATTATCTCCCCTGTGGTGGACATTAGCCACTGCTTGGTTTTCAATTATAACATCTATATGTCTTAGTCCCCAAACATTCTTAAGAAATATGCTATCAGAATAACCATGGAGAAGTTAGCCAAAGTTCCAGGAAAGCTACTCCCTTTGATGCCGTACTTTTCCCTTCATGGTAAATTGGTCTATTGTTAGGAGAAAAATGGAAGAAACAAACATGAAGGAAATATATCAGCTGTTCATTTAAAAATAATTCTCAAAATTTTTCCCAGATAATAACAAAAAGTAAATGTCATATTAATGTCTTTTATGGATTTTTCAGCTATGCAAGCATCATTCCTTTTCACTGAAGGAATGTTTTAAAATGAGTTTATTTTCTGTGTTTTTATTTTTAAAGTTTTATTTAAATGATTGTTTTAAGAACATAATTGCATAGGATCTAAATCATACTTGATTACAATAATATTATGTTTAAAATGATTGATCTTATTGAAGTTCTCTCAGAAAGTCTTCAGTTAAATGTTACTCAATGTGTATTTTGTATTTTTAGTGATAATAGTGTATATCTATTTTTAATATTTTTTCACAGTTTTTCTGGCAAATTCATAAAGGAGAAAGTGATTTTCAGAAAAATGTTGAATTTGGCAGAATATTAATATTCCTCTCATGTTCTCTGTCCCAAAAAGAGATACTATGGAGTCATTTTGTTTGAGTGTCAAGTATTATTGATGATCTTAGTCAGAATCATTTATATTTTGCAGTTTCTTTGCACATGTCATTAATAGGGAGCTGCTTTCTTTCTTGCATGAATGTTTGATTTCTTTTTTAGTTAAATAGTGTTCCAAATGCAAAATCTAATGCTTAGGGTAATCATGTGAATTTATGACCATTGCTAGGATGCTGGGCTTTCAGAAATGAAATTGAATAGATCATATTTCTCCTTAAATGTAGGTTTTACAGCTGAGATAGATCTAATATTGATAATCTCTTTATTTAACAGTTTCAAAATGCCGTATGTGACTGAAAGCAACAGAATGAAAATAACTATGTTTATAGCAAATAGAACAGGAAATGAAAGCATGATATGCAGAAAGCTTCTCGCTGAAGTGAGCATCGTGTTAGTGCTATATTGCAGCGGCATTAATAGGAACAATCAGCAGGTTGAAGGAAGGGATTTGAGTTCACTCAGATGTAGGATGAGGAAATTAAAAGGAGAAAAATATGATGGCTATTTCAGATGCTCAGAATCTCCCAGAAGGGATAATTTGAAGACTAAAATAAAACTAGCTTAAAATTGGGGAACATACCTGTTGATTTATTTGACCAATTTTTTATGGAACAAAATACTTCAACCAGCTTATACTTTCTCAGAATCTGCCATTGTCAGATCTACATTAGTATAAAAACAATGGCTCAAACTACAACAAAATGTCTGTTTAAGAAGTCTTACTTATTCTAAAATGGATTCTGACTTTATCCTCTCTCTTGGTTTGTATTCATTCACTTTTCCCTCAAGATCTTCCCAAGTGAAATTAGTCAGAGGGAAAGTGCTACGGAATGAATTCTGTCCTCCCCCTAAAATTCACATGTTGAAGCTCTACCTACCAATGTGACTGTATTTTGAAGTAAAGCTTTTAGGCGGTAATTAAGGTTAAATGAGATCATAAAGGTGGGATCCAAATCAGATAATATTAGTGGCCTTATAAGAAGAGAAAGAGACAGCCATCTCTCTCTAACGTCCATGTGAGGACACAAAGAGAAGCTGGCTATCTGCAAGTCAGGAGTGAGCCCTCGTCAGAAACTGACCATCCTGGCACCCTGATCTTGGGCTTTCTTGTCTCCAGAACTGTGAGAAAATAAATTTCTGTAGTTTACACCACCCAGTCTATGGCATTTTGTTATATATGGCAGCCAGAGCAGAGCAAGACAGAAAGCGTACTCATTCCAAACATATACCTCTGTTCAGATGACATAGCAATTATTAAACATTTCATTTAGTTTCCTTATTGTTTCTACAATATGTGAATGTTTTAGCAGCCATAGTGGTAAAAGATCCACGCAGAGGGTTTCTAAAAACAGTATTCAGTCTGTATTTGCTCACCATCCTGCCACCATTTGTCAAACTTCTTAGAACACACAGGGATACTGTGGTTGAAAGAAAACAAGCAAACCTAAAAGCCCTTTTTGAGATCTCAACAATCTAAATTAGAATCACATCAAGTGATTTAAGGAAATATTAGACACAAAATATACAGATGCAAGAAATCTATAAAATTCAAATCTTCTGGTTATCCAAATTATAACTCACCTCCTGGAATGTCTGTTTTACTGCGGCTGGAATCTGAATGAGACCCAAATGCATACAAATTATAATATATTTCCAGGAAGAAAGGCATGGATTATTTTTTTGAATTAAAACTTGAGGAAAGGAAATTATTACTTACCAAATTCATCCAAATATATATAAAGGCAAGTAGATCATTCAGGACAGTTATAATTAAGTCCAGATTTTAAATCTCCAGAATGAATTTTGGAACTGCCATAAAATTCATAACAAAGCCAATTATTACTCTTTTTTAAGCAATTTTGGATACCACAACAAATGAATAGAGAAAAAATATACAAGCTATAGGATACAAAAGGAACTATATTCTTTTAAATCATAATATAATATAAAGAAAACCACTTTAAAATAAAACCAAAACCATTTTAAGTTTTATCACAGGTTTATTTCCCAGGTTTACACATATATTCATCATATATTTTAAGAATCTAATATGTACCAGTCATCTTGTTAGGCTTTGGGCATAAAAAGAATACAAAGATGGAATCCCTGCCTTTAAGGCTTTTTCTAAAAAAATTGGCACATAGCTCTAAGATTCAGTATATTGAAAATTTGGATTTAAGAGATCCATAAGGATATTGCTATGAAATGTATTCATTGGTAGCTTACACCATTGAGTTCATTAAACTTATTGCCTGTTGTAAAAATCAAAATTAGATACTTAATTTCACTAAAATAATGTAGTAGATTTTAACTGATTACAAATGCTAACAAACTTAGACTGTCTCACGACGATTTTTCCTCTTAACAACACTATTAAAGAAATTATACAATGTAAGTCACTAGAAAAGGATTTACGCAAAGTAACTATACTTTTCTGCCTCTGAAAAGAGTTTTTTCAGACAGATTAGATTCAATAGCAGTTGTCAAACACAAAGGGGAGGTAGACGGAATGAAGTAGTATGGCTCTTGTTCTTCTCATCAGCACTCCTCCTGCCCCCATTTTCTGTCTCCTACAGAGCAGGGAAGATTTGCTTATGTAGGCAGAAAGGGAGACTACTTCATGGCTTTATGTGGTTTATATGTATCACTTATTTAGATTTCTGCCTTCAACTTCTCTCCTCATTGTTGCTTTGCTCTTTCCCTTCTATACCCAACACATTTATTTTTTTTAATTTTTTTTTATTTCAGCATATTATGGGGGTACAGATATTTAGGTTACATATGCTGCCCTTGCCCCCCGCCCCCCAAGTCCGAGTTTCAAATATGTCCATCTTTCGGGTGGTGCGCATTGCACTCTTTATGTACGTATATACCTGTCCCCTCTCCCTCCTTCCTTCTCCCCCCTCCCCCCTGCCCAACATCCAATAGATGTTATTCTTATATGTGCACTTATGTGTTGATCAGTTAATACCAATTTGACGGTGAGTACATGTGGTGCTTATTTTTCCATTCTTGGGATACCTCACTTAGTAGAATGCGTTCCAGCTCTATCCAGGAATATACAATTTTTTATACTTACCTTAAGTAGGCTTTGCCTTGGTTTCAATAGTTTTTAAGTTATCAATTTCTCAATTTAATGAAGAATATATCTTTACAAATGCATTTATTACATTCTGATACAATCACCAACAATATCTAATACTAACAGATTAGGTATTTGTGACATATCTGTTTGTTGTACCAATTGATTTTTACATGAATCTCTCTCCCGTTATAGCCACTTATCAGATCTAACTCTTTGATGATTGAATATATTATTGCAAAAATCAAGACTAAATATCTGACTATATACCAGGTAGATTCATTAAACTTGAGCTCCAAAGTTCTTCTGTACTCACTAAACTTCTTATCATATCTTATTATAGTCCCCCATTCTTTAGTTTTAGTATTGTTCTCATCATTCCTCCAATGGACACAGATAAATTCAGTTACGATCTGTTCCGTGAAGAATATTATTTTCCTCTTCCCTCGGCCTGTTTTTTTGGATCTGTTCTTCCACTCTGTGATAGGGCAATACATGGAGAAATTGTTATAAGGGCAATATATGCAGGTACAGGATAGGCACTGAATGCTAGTTCACAAGGCCCTATTTCTATGAGCAGCGTTGAAGAATTGAACTTGTTGACTCCTAGGTACTTTCTAACCCTCTGATTATTTTGATCACTTGGCTTATATTTTGTAGAGTTTGATATTAGAAAGCATGTCATCTTTGTAAAATAAAGCTGGTATCAAAGAAAAGATACCAGATATTCTGGGTTCCTATTTCCTCTTTGGTACTACCTATGTTGTGTGGATAATGTCAGTTGTCCTTCTGCTTCCTCATCTATAATCAGTACTTCTGAACTGGATTAATGATAAACTGTACTTCCTCAACTTCTTTTTTCTCTTCACATTTTTCAAGAGCCAATCCTCATAGCTGAGTTTAAGGTTATGTCAATTTAAGAAGGATTCATGTAGCATGCTGTGTGGAAGTTGTCAGCTGGCGTATCATTGTTCATTTTGCTCCTCAGTTGATAAGGCATAGCTGTTATACAAATCCTTGAGGAATTTGCTAGAAATAACATCTTAGATATCAGATGTAAAGTAAAAGATGTTAGAACTTTAGACATTCCTTATGGTTTGCCTTATGGTTGACTCTAATGTAAGTATTGGGTTGTCTTCATCCACATGAATTATTTAGAGCACAGATTTCATTTTTACTCTTCAACTGTCTCATTCAAGTTTACTAAAATCTCTATGTGAATGAATGATCACATCAAGATTCTTCGATGCTCTTTGAATCTCCTTCATTTCACCTTTTTTTCCCCTCGCTTATATTCATTATAGAAATAACTGGATTTCAGGGAGAGAATTTATTCATAATTTTTTTGAGATAGGACTTCCTTCACTGTTTTTCTTCCCTTACATTAAGAAATTACAAAGAACAGACCACAGTGAACTATTCTGTTTTCTTTGATATTCAAAATTCAAAATTAAGGTGACAAGAAAATTATTTTGTGTGTACATTTTAATGTTACTGCATAATCAATGCATCCCAGTGAAAAAGGAATAGAAAACATGAACATTAGAATATTCCACTAACTCTCCCATTGTGGTAAAAACCAAGCCTTCAATAATTATTTTCTTTGTGAAAGAGAAAGGAGAGAAATCCAAGCATACTACTATTGAATTATAAAACAACAAACTATCTCTTTCTCTGTGACTTTCATCCACATAATTTACAGTGCAAATGCAATTTTTGGTACACAAATGCTTCTATATTGAGAGCTATGTGGAAAACAGAATGCCTAGTTCCAATTTTCTCGCCAAACAAAGAAAACAAAATCCTTCCCCGTCTTCTGTATTATGTGAGTGCCAATAACGCCTCTTTGATGGTAGCTTTGTGTTGTATTGTGTTTTTGCTTTTAATTAAGATATATTGGGTAAAATAGTGCTTCATTGTATTGTACAAAATACTGAAGCGCAGGCTAATTACAGCCTTCAATGGGATTCAGGCTAGACCTCGTGTTACTGTCTCATGCCCATTTTTTAGTTTAGCAAAGTGTTCTGATGTTATATTTTCTCCTGGGGTTTTCTTTTTAGCTTCTCTTCAGCCAAATAAAAAGCAATGACCCCTACCTAAAATGTTAATTAAATGGCTACCTCATTTGGTATAAAGTTTTTATTTAAAAATATTCTTACATTTTGGATGCCAAAACTCAATTTTGCCCCATATGGCCCTTTTCACAACACTTGTTTTCAGAGGGCACAATTTTCACAGAAGACAGAATTCAAAGTTAGCAGAAAGCAGGTTGGGAGCCAGACAAATATGGAAGAAATGTCACCCTCATCTTTATTTAAACCTGATTAACCTTTTTAATTTAGTCATTAAGTTTTATTGAAAATGAACCAAATACACTCATTAGTTATGGGAAAAGAATTGAATAAATTTAGATGTTAAATTAAAGGGCAAAATCTCTGGAAGTTCTAGGTAAAGATTAAATGGTAGGTTGCTCATTGCAAAGCAGTAATAAGGGAAAATATAATATTATTCATATTGAAAGTACAATTTACCGAGATGTCAATCTATTTTGGAAATTGCAAAAATGTGATAAAACTCAAATAATGCCTAGAATGTATTTTTCAAGAAACTTATTAAATACTTGTTAAATGACTTGAAATGCTACTATACGTAATATTCCATTGTGATTTCCTTGATAGTTTAACATAGGGTATTGGGGCAGGGTTGGACGGTATGTGGGGCAAAAGGATAATTTTGTCTTCTTTTATATGAACTTAGTAAAATATCTTCATCTATATATGAGATGCAAAAAGTGTGTTGCAGGAAAAATGTCCATTGAACCAAAAGAAAGGTTTTAATGTACACTGTAAGAGAAATATCAGTAACTGTGAAAGGTTCTGTTCTATGTTCTTTCTCTGACCCTGTTGTTTCTAGATGTCTGCAATTTTCCTTTGTCATGAATTTTCTGCAAACATTATTAGGTATGAATATATAATCTTTTGTTGAAGTGCATTGGATTAAAATGGTAATTATAATTGTTGTAATCGTCATTTTCATTCTGCATGCTAAATATAATGAAGTCTATTAAATATTGCCTGAAAATGCATAATGTTTAATAATGTATTTTGAAAGTTGGTTTTGCCAACAGCAATAATAGTGATATGCAAATATATATGCTGTGAGTGCTTATTGTGTGTGCTTACTTGGATCATCTCATTAAGTCCTTAGAACTACTGTATATCATATGGATACAAGTGACTTCATGTTCTGTTCCAGAACAATACTATGATCTTTTTGCATAATTTCACATTTAATATTGAAATCATTCCCTCTGTCCCCTAAGAAGTAGGGCTCATTATTACTGTTATGTTAATGATGAGAAAACTGAAACTTTGAAACTGGTAATGGTGAGCAGGGTTTCAAACCCATGGAGCTTGATTTCAGAGCCTGTGGTCTTGGCCAGGATAGAATACTGCATTCTTTTATAGATAATGTTTTACTTAAGAGGGTGAGGGGCTGATACTGTAGTCTCTCTCTGGAGATTTCTACAAAGTCAATGGTGATGCATGGAAGTGCTCATGCATCATTTGGCTGATCTACATGGAAGCACAGTACAATCCATGTGGAAACTTTGGGTTCACAAGAAGTATTTGGTCCTTGCATAGGGTTCAATTCTAAAATCTCAGTTAGATAAAATGGTAGAATATCTCCTCTTTTTACTCAGATTGAAAGTTTATGTCCTCAATATGAGTTTCAAGGCCCTGGATTATCTGGATACCTGTTTCTTTCCTGATCAAATCTCCTACTACTCATTCCTTTGCACTCTCTATTAGACACTTTGCGTTATTGTTTTCCTAGACTATTCCAGGAATTCTTTTAAACTTGAACTATACTTTGGGAAATGCCATGTCCAGGTGTCTACATGGCGAGCTCCTGCACATTTTTCATTTCTTTGTCAATCGAGCCAACTCGGCACCCGATGTAATAGTGCGACTTCCTGGACTCTCCCTCTCACAATTTTGATCCCATTTATCCTGCTCTCATTTTTTTTTTTTACTTCAAAATACTTGATGTCTTGTAATAGATGATATAATTTACTTATTTATTTCATCTCTCTCCTGTGCAACAGCCTGAGGATTCTTTGGTATTCACTGATAAACCCCAAATTCCTTAAATCGGTGCCCGGGAAATGGCGGTCAGTCAATAAAATATTTAAGTGAGAGACTAGAGACAATATCGATATTTTTGAGAAGGATAAAGCTCAGTTAAGTCAAAATATATATTTCAAATATGATTCTATAGGAATTCTGCCTTTCTAGAATAATCAGATATACTTACATGACATAAGAAGGAGTTGAAAGATGGACGGGAGTTTTAGATAGGCAAAGAGAGCAAACGCACAGGGACAGGAACAAGACGGACACTAACCAGACTCAGTCAGAGATCCTGCTGGGCAAGAGGCTGTGGAGAAGCAATAGGGCCAAATTTGAAGAGAAATTTATTTCTTTGGAAGCTATTTACTCAATAAATATTTACTGAGCCTCTACTTCTATGTGTCAGGTACTTTTCTAGGTGGTAAGAATTCAGTAGTGAATAAAACAGACAAAATCTCTGCTTTCATGGAATTTGTAATGAGGGGAGGAGAATAGGGATGTCACGCTGAATTCTAGAGCGGCGCAATGTAATGTCAGGTACTTCAAACAGGAGTATCTATTGACTTCTTAAGTGGCTCTACCTGCTTGGTCTTCTCTATCTGGGCACTAGGGTGGTGACTCTAAATAATAATTGGTTCTATTTGAATTCAGTAATCCAGTAATTACCATAATAATACATGAAAGGGGTCATTAAAGTTGGAACTATATAATAACAAACAAGTGATCACATAGGAAAAACTGGCCCTACAAACTGTACAGTTAATGTAGAAACAGAAATCAAAAATTAAAAATAGGCATCACAACAGGCTAGCTTTAGTTTTTCTTTTTTCTTTTTTCTTTTTTTCTTTTTTTATTATTCCAAGGTATTGTGAGGGTACAAACATTCTAGTTACACTTTATGTCTTTGCCTCATCCAAATGCAGGTTAAAGGCGTGCCCTTCCCTCCCTTTAGTGCTCCCCATGTCCTTTAGTTGTAGCTTTAGTTTTAACTATAACATAAGGCATTGTTCTCAACAAGTATCCATCTTGGTTCTTGTTCTGATTTTTTGGCATTATCTTCTTTGTATGCTATTCTCTGAGGCACCTCTAAGTTCTATTTTGATTTACATACTCACCTCTTATCCATACTGTTGTTACTTGAGGGACTTATTAACTTCTTGTAGGTACACATATATAAATGATAAAACTATTAACAAAAAAGATAAAACTATTTTTAAAAAAGAAAATAAATATAAAAAGGCAAGTGGTTTCCTGACAGTGTATGTGTGTGTGTGTGTGTGTGTGTGTGTGTGTATGTGTGTGTATGTGTGTGTGCATGTGTATTGGGGAGCGGATTTTGAGGGGACAGCAGAAGATGGGCATGGGGAAGACCACATGGCAAATGCAAGTGATTAGTGAGTTCACTGGTTCTTGGGTTCAGTGGTTCACGCTTTACAACACATACATATATTCTTTTGTTGGTACGAAATATGTTAATTGAAAAAATACTTTCGTGGTTATTGCTAGTGTTTCTTTTGCACTGGCTACTTCTGTTGTGATATGTAAACTTCGACATAATAAATACTGGCTTTTCTCCAATGTGAGTATATGTGACTAAGAGGTGATACATTTTGTTTTCTTCTTTTTAAAGTTTCAGAAACATACTGACTTTTCTGAAGAAAGAGTGATTTCTGGATAGAATTACTGTGAGGATTCCCCCCCCATATTAGTTTTCTAGGACTGCCATAACAAAGTACCACATACGGGGTGGCTTTAAACAACAGAGTTCTGGAGGATAGAAGTCAGAAATCAAGGAGTCAGCAGGTTGACCATGCTATCACTGGGGTCTAGGAGACAATCTGTTCAGTGCCTTTCTCTTAGTTGCTGGTGTTGCAGTCAATCTTGGGTGTTCTTTGGCTTATAGATGCATCACTCCATTCTCTGCCTCCATTGTCACTGGGTATTCTCCTTGAGTGTCTGTCAGTGTCTCTTCTCTTCTTATAAGAACACCAGTCATATTGGATTAGGACCTGCCATAATTGAGTTTGACCCCATCTTAACTGTATTACATCTGCAAAGACCCTATTTCCAAATAGGTTACATTCACAGATATCGGGAGTTAGGATTTCAACCTATCTTCTTGAGGGACACAATAACTCAAACCGCAGCACCATTCTGCTATGGCGAAACCATTTACTTTCTGGATGCTTTCTGGCTGCTGTAACAAGATTTTCTTCACTGGCTGTAACCACTGAGCAATGCCTTTTCCTTTTCCCTGGGAATTTGCAGTTGACCATGTCATGTCATGTACATGTCTACTTGCATATTGTTTACCATTACACACCACTAAGGAATAACTACTGTTCTTTCAATTGAAAAGACAATCGATAATGTGTTAGGTTTTAAAAACCATTCATATCTGAATTTTCTACAGGTAACATTTCAAAGGAAAAATAACAAATATTCATTTAAAGATATATGAGATATATGCGTTCATACCCTTGATGAACATCTGAGTATTATCTACTCTGTTTTTGTTTTCTCTCTTTAATATTTATTACTTACTATTTTTTTTGGTAACTAAAAGATGAAAAGTATATATAATCTCCTAAAAATATTGTGTTTTTACACTCAGTGTTTAGGAAATTTTACTCTTGTATTACTTACATTAAAATTGTTTTGGAGTCTGGCACTTGAGAGAATTTTAGGGAATTCTTCCTCTTTCTTTGGCTCAAGCTTTTCAACCTAAATGCACATTATGATTGACCATATCGTGTATCTAAATAATAGGAAGTTTTTCTAATGTATGTTTCTCTCTATAGCTAATTGATAGTAAAATATGTATACATGAAATTTGTGGTCTTGTTGGAAAATCTATTTTTCCTTCTTGTGTCAGTTCGCTTAGAATTTCGATCCTTGTCTGCTGAGAGAGTCTCAGTTCGTCCTGCTGGTGCTACTCCTGACTATTATTTGTATTTTGCTAGACTTATTTCTCATTTCTTTAAAAATAAGGCCTCTTACATTTTGACACTGATAATCATAGAAAAATGGGTTGCGTTGCTTTAAAAATATTATATTCTTCTCTATGGCACCACCTTAACTTGCTTTTGCCTAGGAGCTGATTGAGTTATGGCTCACAGTTATGGCTAATCCTTGCTGCTCTGTCATTAGAGTTTGGAAGAGGGGAAAATAACGTCCCAAGGAGAGCACCTTCTCCACTCAGAAGTCTGCCAGACTATTTTATAACTCAGAGAGACCTCCTCAGACTCTCAGACAAAATATTGAAATCAAGCATTAAAAAAATAGCAAGTTCTCTCCTGCCTAAACCATACAAGGACACATATTATCATTGCTGTATTTTTGCTTCTTTCTTTTGTAAAGAAGGGAAATGATCAAAGAAAATTATTATAATAAAATAGCACAGTTGTATAATAACCGTAATGTTTCATAGTAGAAAGATCACGAATCAGACATATTTGGAGACTGATTCTATCTTGGTACTTACTAGGTAGTGTTGTTGGTTAAGACAATTGAGAAAGAATTCACCAGATCTTTTTTCCTCAAGTATATCAGTATCCACACTAAAAAAAAAAAATCCATTTTAGCAGGATTTGTTTGTTCCCTCCACAATATCTGTAAGTCTACTGGCTCAATGTTTTCTGTACCAGTGTGCAATTTACACTGAGGCCAAAAAGTTAATTACAGATGTACATCTTTCATTATAATTTCCTTTGTTATGCTGTTTTTCTTTATTTAAATAATCATCTCCATCTTCTAAAACTATGCTCTTTCAAAAATATTTTTTAAACAAATGTGTTGTGCAATACTTGAAATAATGGAGACCGCCCTTACTCTTTGATGTACCAGAAGGTTGTCTAAATTGAATATTATCCATATATAATACTGTCACTAGAAAAATTAGATAGTTTATATCATTCACCAATTGGGCTTGTTAAGTGGGGGGCAAGGGCAACATATATAACCTAAACATCTGTACCCCCATAATATGCTGAAATAAAAAAAAAGATGTAATATTTTTTTGATGTTATAACACAGTTTAACTACCATAACCTGAAAAATGTTATAATCATCTTCCTTCTTAAGAACTCATAGTAAATTTAAACAAATTTTGATAATAAAAGGAAGAAACCAAAAAACAATTTGCTATTATGATGATTTTTTGATGTGCTTTTTAAAGAAAGAATATCATAAAGAAGAGGAATAGAAATTCTGAAAGTAAATGGGCTGTGTCAAAGAAAAAATTTTAAAAAAGAAAGAATAACTGGAGACAAAGCAGTATTAGAAAAGAATATGGAGAAAGACACACCATCACTTACAATTACTAGCACTTGCAATTGCATAATTGCAAAAGAGAAAGTCTATAAATAAACACTTTCTGGGTGTGAAGCAAGAATGCTCTTATGTAATGAATTAAATTTAAATTGGAAGAAAACATTTTGTTGAATTAGAATTTAGTTAATGCTTTTTTTTTCTCAGAAATTAGAGTTTAATCTCAGAAGAACTTTTCATGAATTTGAAAGACAGCTCTCCTAGGTCCCTTATTCTTTTAGGCTTAATTTTTGTGATTGTCTGTACATTATATCTTTAATTTCATTTTTTTCCTTTTAACCATTGACAACATTCACCTCCATATGACAAAATGATTTGTGTCTAACTTAAAAGAATGAAGGGGAAAAAGAAGACTCCATAGTCCCCATACACCTGCAGTAGCCCTGCATACCGATATCTGCCTGACTTTCCTCCTTTCAATTGCAATCCTAATACCTTCAGGACAGAGTGTGGTAAAATGTATTAAAAATGGTTATTGTAATAAGCAAACTTGCTTGTTCCTTGGTTTTATTCACTGTGAACGTGATCATACATATGTAAAATGAAACCTGGTGTTTTTTGCTTAACTCAGGACTTTATGAAAACATCAAAAGCTATATTGGGAATGACCAAAACCCAGATTATTGAAGGTGATATATTTTAATTTGATAATGTATTATATCTATAGCTCTCTATACATCTATCAGTACTCACTCACACACATGCATGCACACACATGTGTAATCTGAAGAAAGCAATTATTGGCAGATTCTAAATGTAGTGAACATTGCCCTTCATTGGAGTGTATAATATGTGGGGGCCGTTGATTCCTACTGGGTTATCCTGGGTGGACTACGTGTTTTCCTCCTGGCTGCCATAACCTCTAAGCCCAATTCTCTTGACTTTCCAGGGACTCATGAGTTACTTACCATCATTGTAAAAACTCCCATTGTGCTTAAAGCTAGGTACAATGACTTTACAAGTTTATAGTAATGGCAAATATTTTATCTATATAATATATTATTAGTATGTTTGTAATTTGATTAATCAAAAAAGTTAATTAACTTAATATGTGTCCATTTAAACATTGAAAAAAATTTGAGCTAGATCCTTTGGATTGTCTCATTGCCACATCCTTTTGTAACAACTCTAACTGCAAAATAAAAATTATTTATTGTATTTTAAAAATAATTTTGTGGGAATAGAATATACCTTATATGAGTTAGAATTTGCTTTTTATTTTGGATATTTAACTTTCAAAGCCATATGACTGAATGCATATGGCAAAATACAGGAGTCTTCTTCAGGTTCACGTGGATTTGTTGGTTGATCTCTCTTGATTTGCCTAATCTGTGTGCCATGTTTTATGCTGCAGACATCAATATTACTCCTTCTTTAGTGATGGAAAGAGGATTTAAAACTTTCTGTTGCAAAGTGAGTAACTTTCTTCTGGGTATCTGAAAATGGTACCTGCCACTGGCTGTAAAACAAAATATATGTGAGGAACTTTTCATTTATTCTTCTGTATAGTTAATTTATCTCTACTCCCACTGTAGGCAGCTCAATTCTTATTTAATGATTTCATGCTTACTATTTTGTAGGTTACCTACCTAATTAAGTAAGCAATTATATGGGAAAATATTCATTTCCCATATAACTATTCATTTCCTAGGAAATGAATACTTTCCCATATAATACAAAATCTCCTTCTTATTCGACCTCTTTTCTCTTTATTTCATTTGTGAAATTCAGCAACCTAGATAAAATAGCCTAAATGGCTGTTAGAAAGCCTAATGTGTTCTTCTAATATGCTCATTTGTAGTATTAGTAACATGGGATAGGTCAAAATTAAATGAAGACAAAGAAATTTTGAAAGAAAATAGAAGTATAATTGAATATTCTGTAGTTATTGACTTTTTTTCCTTCAAATAGTGCCTAGCCTGGAGCTTAGTACATAATAATCTCTGTTTATAAATACTTTTAAAATAGATACACTAAATTCAATTTATTTACTAAAATTCTATCTTTCAATCTTATAAAGAACCATAGCCCAATACTTATTGTAGGGTTTAGAGTGATGGAAAGATTACTCGTATATGGTTGTCTTTAAAATTCTCTAGGTTTATCAAGGAACAGTTTCCTACAGAATGTCTTGCAAATAGTATCCTGGATAAAAATTTTTATTATATTTCATTTAATCAACAGCAGCATCCTTACTGAGATGGCTAATTTTGTGTCAACTTGACTGGGCTAAGGGATGCTCAGATAGCTGGTAAACATTGTTTCTGGGTGTGTCTGTGAGCATATTTCCAGAAGAGGTTAGCATTTAAATGAGTAGACTGAGTAAAGAAGATTGTCTTCATCAGTGTAGGCAGGTATCATTCACTCTTTTGAGGACCCAGATAGAACAAAAATGTAGAGAAAGAGAAAATTCTCTCTCTTTTCTTGAACTGGGACATCCATCTTCTCCTACAGTTTTCCTGGTTCTAGGGCTTTCAGACTTCAACACTTACACCGGGACCTCCCTCCCCACTTCCTACATTCTAGTTCTCAGGCTTTGGAATTCAAACTGAACTACACCACTGACTTTCCTGGTTTTCCAGTTTGCAAACAGGAAATCCTAGACTTCTTGGCATCCATAATTACATGAGCCAATTCCAATAATCAAAATCTCTCCTTCTATCCATCAATCACAAATTTCCTATTGGTTCTGTTACTCTGGAAAACTCTAATATACTTACATGCAAAATGATTATTATGTGTCCACTTTATCCAAAGCGCAGTGATAAACGTCAGGCTCTAATCTGTCCCAGTTCTTCATCCTAACTAGATCTAGTTCCAGATCTTAATAAATGCTGGGGGAAATCAAAAGAAGGCAAGAATCCTGTGAGATGAGATGATAAGAGAGGTTTTAAAGATGAAATGAATCTTGACCTGCATTGTGATGAAAAGACATATTTTATCTAAGCATTAAGAAGAATGATGGGTGGCCAACCACAGTGGCTCACGCCTGTAATACTAGCACTCTGGGGGGCCAAGGTGGGAGGATTTCTTGAGCTCATGAGTTGGAGACCAGCCTGAGCAAGAGCAAGACCCCATCTCTACTAAAAATAGAAAATATTAGTTGGGGCTGGTTGTGCACGCCTGTAGTCCCAGCTACTCTGGAGGCTGAAGGAGGATCACTTGAGCCCAGGAGTTTGAACTTGCTGTGAGCTAGGATGATGTCACAGCACTCTAGCCCAGACACCAGACAACAAAGCGAGTATCTGTCTCCAAAAAAAAACAAAAAAAAAAAAAAGAAGAAGAAGAAGAATGACGAGCATTCTGGAAAAGGAAGAAAGTGTGAGCAAATACTAAAATCACTAAATCAGTACTCATGCAAGAATATTAATATTTTCAGGAACCATACATTAAAGAGTTTTCCTTGATAAGTTGTTTGATTAGGGAAATGGTAGAAAGTAAGTAAGTTTAGACTGTTGTAAGGAATTTGAATTTAATCTTGGAGGCAGATAGATTCTTTGACTACTTTGATTATATAAAATAATATTATATCTTTAATCATTAACCTCTTTCTCAATTAATTGAAGTACTTTGTATGAGCAGAACTTTGAAAAGGCTCGTATTTGTCGGCCTTTATGTGGTGTTGTCCAATTATCATTCACTTAATCTTTTAATTTGTTTTTAAGAGGAAATATCTCTATACTACATATTATTTGTCCTTTGCCAACTTGCAGACATCATAGAAATTCTAATTCATTTGGTAAACAACAAAAGAAAAATGAGTATTCCTTTTCTACATAAAGAAGAATGACAAATTAAAGTTAACAAATATGAGCGTACAATCAGTGGTATCATATTATTTAGTATATCAAGTTTCACTTACATGATAATTTTCTTTCTCAGAGACTGAATGCATCTTTGATGGCACAAGCAAAAGAAACACAAGCAGCCAGAAATTTGGAGTTTGATCTTTGGCTCTTCTAACCTATCTGCGACCACTCATCAAAATTTCATGTGAAGTCTCCAAAGTCATTTGGAGTTCACCAAATCAAATTACCTCTCATATTACCCCTTTTTCTATCCTAACATGTTGTCTTCCCTGAAAACACGGCAGAATCAAATTTCTGATTGTCATACTTGTCTGGAGAGAAATTTACCTTATATCAAATCCCTTCATCAATTGGTACAAATTAACATAATAAACACTGATCCCTCTTCATGATCATGGGATATGTATTAGCCAGAATTTTTCTTCTTTTTATGTAGATAAGAAGTAAACTATATAATTTCTTTAGCATTTAATAAATTGCGATGTTCTTTTCTTTTCTTTTTGAGTCTCAAAGTCATAGTCTGAGCAATTTCTTCTTTCTACCCTGAAAGTTGCAATAATATTCTAAAATATTTTACTAAAAAAGGAATAATTTCATAAAAAGGTAGTAATTTTTATGATTTAACAGAATTTTTTTTTTCCATCTGAGGTAATCAGCAAATGCCTGTTAGACATTATCTGGAGAATTTCAGTATGCTGACATAATGCAGTAATGTGTTATTTCTAGTATCTTCATTGGTTATTGCTCATAATCCCATTTTAGAAAATGCGTTAAATCTTTTTCTTTCATTCAATGTCTGCTTTGCTTGAAGCATGCTTGAAATGAAGATCTTGGACACTTTCTACACTTTTTGATTTTAGAATTAGCTACCCAATTGCCTGTAACTATTATTTTGACTCCTTCTGGCCCAGGAAGACTGTAATGTTTATTACGAACATATTTGTTCCTGCTGAACTCTATTTAGCCATCTATTTTAGTACTGTATTAATAGTTGTCAAATATGACTCTCTTGATTTCTTATTTGCAAAGAATCTTTATCTGTAGTTAGTTTATATTTACCACTATTATATATGAAATAATATACCCAGAAGGAAAACAAATATCTAATATATCACACTACAATCCTAAAATGAACTTTGGTGATTGTATAAAAACAACTCAGATAATAACAAAAATAATAAGAATTGACATGTATTGAAAGATTACCACATTGCAGACACTGAATTAGGAACTTTATAAACAATATTTCATTTAATCTTCAAAACAATCTTAGGGTAAGACTATAACTGTTCCGGTTTTTTGAGGAAGGAACTTAGACATGGAAGCTAGTAAATGGTGGAGAGTGAAGATAATTCCAAGCTGATTGACTCCCCGAACTGTTATTTAACAATCAATAATGTTAACTTTTTATTTAGCAAATTAACTTATAATATTAGCCAATAAAATAATTAATTATGTCAATTTATAAGGTTTGAATTTCAAGTTGTTTTCAAAGGAAAAAATGACAGTTTTCTGTTAATTCTCTTATGATTTTTAGTAATACACACTTCCTCCTTCTCTGGCAGAAAGGAAAAAATGTTCATCTGGTGGTCCAGTAGAATTTAAAATTCCTTAAGTGGAAAACCTTTGACCTTGACTGGATGTTCATTAAGGTCACTGATAACAAATGGGCCTGTTCATACTAGGGTTGAGAAAGTAGGAAGTTTGTGTTTAAGAGAACATGGAGTAGCCAGAGATTAAATAGGAAAAGATACATTGCTGATTTCGTCTCTTCTCCTTGCTCCTCAAAAGTGCGTTATGGGTTGATGACAGTGCCCTTTGCCATTGAGCTTGAGAAGACAGGAGACACAGAAGTTGTGGTACTTATTGCTTTCTTCCATTATAAACTTCAGATCTGCCCTCTTTCTACACAAACCCAGCCGGCATCATAATTCTTTGCAGAGGTCCTCTCTTCTTAACATGATTTTACATGAAATGATTTGAATCAACTTACTTATTAAAATGGATCATACTTTTTTTGTGAATTCCTTAAAATATTTTTAATTCTCAGGAAGGGAAAGTTACGTATTCAGAAAACTGAATAGTGAAGAAATTTCACAAGAAGCAGAGAGAGGAACTTTCTAAGATAAGCAAATATTACTTGATAATACATTTAAAAATATTTGCTTTTGAGACAAAGATAATCTAACTAGCCTGATTTAGATACTAAATAGAAGAATCAATTACAATCCACTCAGTTATTACAAGTCAGTCATCTGCTGTAGCTCTACTTGGTGTTAAAATGTTTCAGAATTCTAAAGGACGATCTTAAAGATTATATCAGGATGTGTTAAATCTAGTGGAGGCTCACAAATTCTCATACAGTATTTTAGGATATTTATAATGGAGAGGTAGAAGATGCTTTCAACTGGAATATTATTTAAGGACAGAAAATACATAATAACATTTAAATTTATAGCAATATGTGAAACATTTAAGATTTAACTATCCAAACTTTTTTCAATTTTGTTGCTATTTATATGTCTTTAAAATGCTCAAATAAACCCCAAGAAATACAAACGGAACATTTCATCACATTACAAAAGTATGCAAGAATGTATGAAGTCAGAGTATAGGTTCCAGTGAATATTTTGCTTTCTAACATTCTGATTTTATAGAATAATGACTTGTATGTAGTCTAGTAGATGTATTCCTGCAGTAAAAACTCATTCAACACACTATATATTGTTAGTTGCTTGTCATGACACTGAAGGCCATACGATACAGTAAATGTGTTATAGTGAGTGAATGATTTAAAATACACAGGACTTATTCAGCATGTGAATAGACATGAGAAGAAAGAGTAAAACTATTTTTATTATTGACTAATAAATGTCAGAAGGTATAAAGGAAAAAAGAAAGCTATTTAGTGTGAGACTTGTTTAGTAACTGACTTAAAATAATATAGAGAGACAGGAAAAAAAATGATCACACTATTATTCAGAAGAAAATGTAAAGAGCTCCACATCACAGAGCTGGGATGAAATGGGTCCTCTCTTTCAACAGCTGTTGAGAACAATTCCGGTGCGCCATGTTTAGACTTGGTACCTCATCATCTAAGACCTGTGTATACATGTAAAGACTTCAGAGAAGAGCAATGGATATGATTAGGGGAAAGAGGATAGAAGAGGTGATTTAAAGCAAGATTAAAGGTGCTAAAGATTTTTTGCTAGTTCTAAGGAACAACAAAATAAGAAAATTATAATAGTCTACAAATAAATAGCAACTGGAGACAGTAATTATGGAACACATTTGAAGGAGATAATGGGATGAAATTAAATTTAAGGTAAAAATTGTGTGTGGGAAAAAATCCCTTTGTATGAAATATATAACAGACAAAACATATAACTTCGTGACAAAAGATACCTTATGCTTGAGGTCCCCATGAATTCACATTCTAGGAGACAATCTGGGATTAACACTAGAGGTTCCAGGTTCAGAAAAGCAGGTCTATAAACTTTATGCAACTTTTAAACTGCAGTTGCTATTTGAATGAACTGGGTCTACTAGAATATCCCTGATAACCAGGATACGTGGGCAAAAGTACGCAGGCTTTCTGGCCAAGTCAGCTGGACAAGAGCAGAGCTCACTGAGTTAGTTATATAAGAAACTGATTCAATCATGGTGGAGTGGAGACTAAAAATCTAGAAGAGAAGCTGAAAAATGTGTACAATATTGCTGGATTGTTGGAGAATATCTTCAATCATTACTGGATGAATTTCAAAAAGGTATACACTGTCTTTGAATTGGGTTGTCAATGTTGAGAAAGAGGAGGTTTGTTAGGATAAATGCTTTGTATAGGGCAACTGTACTGCAAGAGGGTAAGAATACTCACATACATTTAGCGGATAGTGAAGTAGCACAAATAAGGGAATTTGACTCTTTCTTAACTTGATCATAATGGGAAAAAAAAAAAAAAACCCAGAAACTGGGATGAAAATTGGCAAGTGACACTTTGTCTCAATATAAAAGAAGCCAACAGTAGTGGTGGCGATTGTGGCAAACAGAAGAATGCATGTCGCACTGGAAGGGGAAACACTATTTATGTCCACTAGAATATTGCCGTCTGGTAATATGGGTTGAATCTTGCCTCTTCTGATTTTTGAGAGATGATGAAAATAAGAATTTTTTTTTTTTTTTTTTTTGAGACAGAGTCTCACTCTTTTGCCCTGGCTAGAGTGAGTGGCTATGGCGTTAGCCTAGCTCACAGCAACCTCAGACTCCTGGGCTCAAGTGATCCTTCTGCCTCAGCCTCCTGAGTAGCTGGGACCACAGGCATGTGCCACCATGCCCGGCTAATGTTTTCTATAAATTTTTAGTTGTCTGATTAATTTCTTTGTATTTTTAGTAGAGACGGGGTATCGCTCTTGCTCAGGCTGGTTTCGAACTCCTGAGCTCACACAATCGGCCCGCCTCGGCCTCCCAGAGTGCTAGGATTACAGGCGTGAGCCACCGCCCCCGGCCGAAAATAAGAATTTTTAAATCAGGCAACTAATAAAAGAAGAAAAATAACCAAATGCGCTATTCAAGTTTATAGAAATGTTATTCGGATTTGGGCCTCTGTTGTCTTGTGCTATATATTATGATGTATTAAAGATGAGTGAAATTAATCTTCAGGGAATCAAGTCCCTCCATGATAATTTTCTCACCTTCTTAGGAAGAAAAACAAATGTGTGCAGATATTGCATTCTCTTCTTTCCTCGAGAAAATTTCCCATGATAGCTCAGATCTGAATTTAAAATAGGAACTTTGTAATTTGTTCCTAAAACAATCTCTCACTCTTTTGATGTGTAGTCTTTCATGCTGGATCCTGTTCTTGTCCAGGCCCAGCAATTTCAGGTGCGGGTGAATATTAACATAATATGACCCAGGTATATTCTTTAGAGAGCAATCACACGTAAGAAAGCATGGATAAGAAATTCTACCTTAACATAATTTGAAATTGAAAAAAATATATAGCATCAACCTGAGATTTCATCAGTAATAAAATGGATAAAATGTTGGTATTTTCATCACCTCCAATTTATGCTACAGAAGAGTAAAAATGAGTAAGTTATAGCTACATTTAATATATTAAATCTCGGAACAATATTTTGAACAAAAATGGTACACTTCAAAATGACATATTTAATAACATCATTTACATGAAGTTTAAAATCCAATACTTAAAAATATTAATGAATGCATAAATATGTAATGAAAAACAAATATAAATGGGTCTGATAAAAGCTAATATTAGTTAATTCTGCATACACAGGAGTTAGAAGGATGGAATCGGAAAGGAGTATATAACAGTTTTTGATGATAATTGTACTTTTCAATTTTTTTAAAAAAATAATCTAAATGAATATGAAATCTTGTTAGGACTTTTCTAAAGGTGCATTGTGAATAAATGGCTAAAATAAACACTGGATGTCCATTATTTTATTTTTTTTATTTTTATACAAATGTTTGAAATACTTGATAAAAATACTAAATAGATAAAACATCTGTTATGATCCTAACCCATTTAATCACGATAAAAGAGGAGGATAGAAACACAAACACACTTACATATACTCTGAGCTCAAAGAGATTCTTAAATAATTTTGGTGAGAAGGAAAGCAGATATGAGAACCCTCTCTCTTTTCCTTATCTCTCTTTTTTTGTCTCCTTTCCTATAGTCTACAGAGATGATAAAAAAAGAAAATAAAAATATAAACTTCTAAATCTGTATACTTTTCTCTAAGTACTGTTTAGCTTCATTCAATATATTTTGATAATATTTTGATTCATTATCTATTTTGAAATACTTTCTAACTTGCTTTCACATTTCCTTCCTTCCTTCCTTCCTTCCTTCCTTCCTTTCTTCCTTTCTTCTTTCCTTTCTTCCTTCCTCTCTTCTTTCCTTGTTTTCTTCCTTTCTTCTTTGTTTCTTATCTTATACTATCTGGGGTTTCTTTTATGTATGTTATTCTTATTCTATTTTCCAGTTTAATTCCATTATAATCAGATAACACACTCAGTTTTATTTCAGTTCTTTGAGATTTATTGAGATTTGTTTTATAGGCTAGCATGAGGGATA
>CAUYSK010091911.1:0-23470 GCA_963575035.1 Avahi laniger
CTGGCCTGAGGCAGGGATGCAGGTTTTAGTTCTCAAAAAGGAGTGGAGGATGTTTTAAAGAGACAGAAAATATTTTTGCCTTTTTTTTTTCTTTTTCAGGCCATTCCTTCTGTTACAGTAGCAGACAAAAGTTGAAAGAGTTTAGAGGGCTCATAAGAAGATAAAAAAAAAAAAAGTCAAAGTTTGAAACTTATTAGAAACTGATTAAGTGGTTGTGACCAAAATGCTGATAAAAATATGGACAGTAAAGGCCAGGCTGAGGAGGTCTCAAATAGAAGTGAGAAACTTTTTAAAAACCAGAAAAAAAGTCACCCTTGTTACACCATAACAGAAAACTTGGCTGCATTGTGGCAATGTCCTAGGACTTTGTAAAGACTAAACTTAAGAGTAATGATCTCCAACATCTGACAAAAAAAAAAAAATTCTAAACAACAAAATGTTCAAAAGTGACATGACCTCTTCTCATAGTCTGCAATCAGATATCGGAACAACAAAAAAATGACTTACAGTTAAAACTTAAAATTAAAAGAAAGCAGTTTAAAAATTTTTTAAACTCACAGCCTGGACATATGGTTTATTAATAGGAAAAAAAATGTTTTCAAAAAAATTTCAAGGGGCTACGGAGCAACCAACTACTTAGAGAGGTTAACATGACTGAAAGAGAACCAGGTACTAATAGTCAAGACGATTTAAAAAGTCCCCAAAGACATTTCAAAAATCTTTGGGGCAGCCCCTCCCATCACAGGCGCAGAGGCCAAATCCCACCACTCAGGCTCCAGCCCAGTCTCACAGGGCCCCGGGTACAGCTCGGGCAGCCACTCCAGAGGGTGCAAGCTATGAGCCTTGGTGGCTTCCGCTTGGTATTAAGTCTACACACAGACAAAATACAAGAATGATAGAGGCTTGACAACTTCTACCTAGATTTTAAAAGGTGTGTGAAGAAGCCTGGGTGTCCAGGCAGAAGCCTGTCACTGCGACAGAGCCCCACAGAGAGGCTCTACCACGGCAGCTCCAAGAAAAACGTGGGGTTAGAGCCCCAGCACAGAGTCCCTACTGGGGAACTGCACAGTAGAGCCGTGGGAATGGGGCCACCACCTTCCAGACCCCAAATGACAGAGCCACTGACAACATACGCCTTCAGCCTAAAAAGACGACAGACTTTCAACTCCAACCTGTGGGAAGAGGCATGTGGGCTATGCCCAACAAAATCCTGCGGCTGGGGCTGCCCGAGGCTTCGGGCCCACCTCTTGCACCGCTGTGCCCAGATGTGGGGCTTGGAGTCAAGAGAGATTATTTTAAAGCCTCAAGATTTAACATCTGCCACTGGGTTTTGGACTTGCATGAAGCCTACCGCCCCTTTCTTTTGGCCAATTTCTCCCTTTAAAAATTGAAATATTTATCTAATGCTTACACCACCATTGTATCTTAAAAATAACTAACTAGTTTTTTATTTTGCCGACTCGCAGTTGTAAAAACCTTGCCCTGCCTTGAGATGAGACTTCAGATTTTTGAGTTAATGCTCAAAAAAAGGTAGGACTTTTGGGGTCTATTGGGAAAGAAAGATTATATTTTACAAGGTAAAAAAGACAAGAGATTTAGGGGGCCAGGGACACCTCCTTAGACCCACCAGAATGACTATTATAAAAGATATCGACAACACCCAGCGTGGGCGGGAGCTGGGGCAGCGGGATCTCCCCTGGAGCTGGTGGGGTGCGAACTTGTGCGACTACTTTAGAAGAACCGCTTTGCTGTGTCTGCGAAGGCTGCACATGTGCATACCGTGATGCAGCCATTCCACTCCTGGGCACACACACAACAGGAATGTGTACACATGCTCAACAAAAGAACGTTCGGAGAAGCAGCGCTATACATGATTGTCAAATGGAAACTACACAAATGTCCTTTCAGGTAAAATAAATAGGTAAGTAAATCGTGGACTCTTCACCCAACCAGATACTCCACGGCAATGAGAATTAAAGCTACAGCGACACGCGACAACATGGCTGAATCTTGTAGACAAAATGTTGAGTGCAGGAGGCCAGACACAAAGGATGCATCCGTGCAATTCCGCTTACGTGGTGCTAAAGGCAGGCAGAAACCATCTGCATAGTGGCTGCTTTGTGGGGAGACTGCGCCGGGAGAGGCGTGAGGGGCTTCCAGGGGCGCGGGGCGCCGTGCTCTGTGTCTGATCTGGAAGTTTGCGCCCCAGTGTCTTCACTTTGTGAAGAGCCATTGAACTGCAGCGGTGTGATGTGCCTTTTCTCTTTATGTTTTACTTCAATAGAAAATTTAAAAGAAAATCCCCATTAGCTAAATCTTCTCTAGCTAAAGCTCCTGCTCTGTCTCGGCCCCACTGGGTTCCATGGTGTGTTTTCATCTCCTCTTTGCCCAGCAAGGGTCTTCAGCCTCTTGAGCCTCCCTCTTCACAAGCCTGCCCCTAGCCCTCCGCATCCCCTTGAGATGCGACACGTCCTGCCCCGAATCACGTAGAGCATCTCAGATCTGCCGAGACTCCTGATTTACAAACTCAGATCCACCGTCAGGCACTGCATGCCACGGGGCACCCGAAGAGAACCCAGGCTCTGCAGGGAGGCAGCTCATTGACCATGTGTTGTGACATTAACCTGTTCCCTGGGGTCTCATGCCTCCTCCCAAGAGGCAGACCGACATATTTTTTTTTCCCAAATAAATACAGTGCTGTCCCCAAGAGGAATTGCCAGGGCAATTGCCGTGAGAATGAAAGTGTGTTCTTCTCATTACCCTTGTTTACAGCAGGACAGACTGAGGTCTGGAGAGGGAGGGCACAGCACTGGCCGAGATGGGACCGGAGCCAGGGTCCCTGCACCCTCCACCCCCTGCTGCTCCTCTCCAGGGCCGGGGCCTAGGCTGGGTGGTGGTAGGCTTGTGGGCTGCTGTCTGTTTCCCCAGGCTTTGCATACCGGGCAGGAGGTCTGTTGGGCAGGAAATGCCTGAGCACCCACACCCGGGATCATTTGTTTGAGGAGCTGGGCCTGCAGGCACACACTGTAAATCTCAGACCGCGTGGACACTTGGGCAGACAGCAGAGCCGGGGGAAGGGCACCCAGCCAGACACTGGGCGCCCCACATGCCTGGCCTATTGATTCAGGCCTCTGAACCCTGGAAAATTCCCAACCTGCAGGTAAACATGTTTTACATCAAACTGCAGCCTCCTTCCTCCTGATCCCACAGCAAAGAGGGAGCCCCTAGGCCTCACTGGTCCTGGGCTGGAAAGAAATCAGGAGGAGAGGAAATGAAATTAGGCAGTACACATGGCTACTGTTAGCCCTGGGATCAAAATGGGACCTTCTTCTTGGGCTCTTACCACTGATTGCTAAATTTTGTGGGCCATCAGCAGTGGCGTGCTGCTAATCATTTAACAACTTGATCTCTAGGAGGTGGAGTGAAGCCCTGCTTGGCAGTGTTTGCCGATTTCCATGGTGTAAACACCGCTACTGTGGCCCGTTTCCTGCTATCAACACTATGTGAACTGGCTCTCAAAACTGCTGAAAATTTAACAACCAGCTCTCCTGCACAGGTGTGAGCTGGCTGTCCCAGGAAGTCCTGACGAGGGGACGTGGACGTTGACCACTCCGCAGGCTAATAGGCTTTGGAACGTGTCTGCGACGAGATCGTAAGATCCACTGTAAAACACACAGCTATTACAGGTGACGTTCTCTTAGGTTCAGAGGCGCATGGTGGTCCCCTTTGCTTCTCCTAGGACACTTTGGCTAATTTTGCCTGAGGTATGAAAGAGTAACCAGAAGGACTTAACTAAGAGTGTGGAATATTCTTGTTCAGAAAAAGTGCCAGCAGAATTAGAGAGCACCCTAGTGATCATCATATCCAAAGTCCATCTTTCAGATGTTAAATTAAGACTGATTTTTAAAAAACATGCGATACTGATTTGCATTCACATGTACATAGCAGAATGTGTCACAGTGGGCAAAGCACAGACACTGTCATGTGAATGAGCTCATTGGACCCCCCAATGAGGCACTATAGCATGACTAGTCCCACGTCACAGGTGATGCAGGGAGACCATATACTTTATCACCCAAACCGGAACAGTTTTGAGACTGACAGATGGTACTTGCTGCCAAGGCAACAAGAGTATGCTGGGTCCTTCCTAGACACCCTAAAGGTAAGGAACGGGTGGCAGGAGAGGTTAGCTAACTTGCTCAAGGTCACACGGCTGCAAGCAGGACAGGGTGCCCCTCTGGGCTTCCCAGAAGGACAGTGTCCTCAGAGTGATTAAGGGAAGTTGTGTGTGTTCCCCTGGAAGCCACTTGCGGGGGCTGTGGGCACTTTGCCCCCAGTGGCATCCAGCTCTTTGGAACCTCTCCTGAGAGCCGGTTCTGAAGGGCGAAGGCCCAGAGTGCCCACGGCGAGGATGGCAGTGACAGGTGCTGCGGGCACAGGAAGGGCGTGGTGGACTCCACCAGCTCTCTGTTCTCTGTGCTGAGAGGTTTCCTCTACGGACCGTGGCGCCCAAACGGGGCTGCCTGTGAGTCTAGAAAGCTTGCTGGGCCATGGGAAGGCTGTGGTGGGAGGGACAGGGAGAGGCTGCTTGTGTGTTTCTTTCCTTTCCTCGCTATCCAACCCTGTAGACTCCACTTCACCACACCTGGCCTGGCCTGGCCACCTGATTTGCAACAGGGGAAGCGGCTCCAGGAAGTGACCTCTCCTGGGCCATTATTTGTCTCCTGCTTTGTGCTGGGTGGGGAAGGGACAAATGTCCTCACCGTGACCAGGAATGGCTCACATCCGTCAGGCCACCCTGTTCGCCTCCAGCTTGGGAACCCAGTCCCAAAGGTGGCCTGGAGCATCTCATTGGCCAGGTGGCTCCATGCCTCCTCTGGGAAGCTTTCCCAGAAGTCTTCTCCCACAGAAGAACAAAGCCTTCTTTCCTGCAGTCTAAGCGTCTCGGCTGTGCCTCATTAATGGGCTGGAGTGTGTAGGTGCCTCTCTGTCCTGCCAGAGGGCAGTAGGTACTATTATTTTCCCCATTTGTTAGGTGAGAAAACTGAGGTTCAAGAAAGTTAAGAACTTTGCTCACCTCACATGGCTTGGGGAAGAATACAGTGTAAGTGTGTAGGAAATTGTGTGGGGCAATTAACCGCTCAGTGCCTCAGTTTCCCCGTGAGTCACATGGGACTACTGCTAATTCCTTTCCTGTTCCCAGGAGGGAGGCCTGCTTCTCCAGGGTTTATGGCAGGATCAGAGGGGATAATGGAAGTGGATGCTCTCTGTAAATCGCAGGACGTTGTGCAAATGTCAGGCATTAATACATGTTGACTCGAACACCCTCTCTCAAAACCCCCCTGGTCTTCAGAAGACATGGTGCTTCCAAAAACCCATCCCCTGGGATAAAAACTGGCATTTCCTAATCCGCTCCAAGCACAGAGGCAATTTGATGTCCACAAAAGACTTCTTAGGAGAATTCGATGACCTGATTAAAAGGAAGTTGCAAGGCAGGTGTCCGTCTGAGGAAAAACACTGGCCAGGGCCCTGTCTGCAGGCGGGTTGTCCCAGAAGGGCTTTCTGTCCCTCTTTCTTTCTTGAAAAAATATTTAAAAATTACTAAATAATGAAAAGATTAGAAAATGCAGACTGGCATAAACAGGAAAATTAAAACACCCGTGATATCCTGTTACCCAAAGAGAATTGTTTGGAGTTTCGGGTGAAGTTTCTGGGCTATTAGGACACGAGATAGAGCCAGGTACCCAGAATTCCAAGGTCATGACTCTGCCTCCTTGACCTCATGCAGCGTACAGATCGAGGAACTTATATACAAGAGACAGTGGCCAGGTGGGATTCCAAATGCTGCTCTAGGTATGAATTTACGAATAAATGTGGAACTCTGATAAGGGTTAGGATGGAGAACCTGGCCCTGGCCTGAAGCCTTCGAGGGGCTTTTCTACACCTTACCTGCAAAATCTGGGACAGGACCAGCCCACCTTTGGCAGCCAGGTGCAGGCGTGGAGGGAGTGGGACAGAGGAGAGCCCAGCTTGGGGCTTGCAGTGCAGTGACCTTGCCCACTAGTAAGGGCAGCCCCCAAACACCCTGGGCTGGGACCATTCGAGATTGCACTACACTCCTCCCTTATGGGGTGGAGGAGAGGAGGGATGGGAAGAGGGCCCACCCCTCCCAGTAATAACCATGCTTAACACTTTGATGGATATTCATCCAGACTCTATTTTAATTATCTTTTGACAAAAATATATTTCTACATCATTTGTAATTAATTTTATTTTTAATGGTTGATACATGCACACAATAGATAATTCAAACAGCACAAAAGAGAGCAGAATGGAAATGAATTCCCCTCCCGTCCCTGTCTCTCCAACTCGCACTGTCCTCGGAGGGGCCCGCTACCATGACCGGTTTCTGCAGATGGTCCGCAGACGTGCCCACGAACATACATCATTCTCCACGGCTCACGGTGCTCCAGTGGACAGAGGCCCCATGATTCATTTGACTAATCTTTTATCATTGGGCAACCAGGCGTTTATTAATAATACTTGATTAACATTTAGATAAACATCCTTGAGGCATTTCTTCAGATAAATACATAGGAGTAGGATCACTGGTTGAAGAGCGTACATTTGTTAAAGATTTTCAGACTTTACTGTTCAATTGCCCTCCAGAAAAGTGTGCTCCTTCTCACTCCTACCGCAACACACCATCGTGATGCTCTCTTTCCTGACACTCAAACCAACGCACTGGATTCCGTGAAGCTTTGCCAGTTTGCTAGATAATAAATCACACCTCACTATTATTTGAGTTTGCATGTCATGCATTATTAGCAAAGTCGACGGTTTTTCTAAATTTCCTCCTAGTGTATTGGCTATTTGAATTTGTAAATCCCAGTTTGTCTTTTCCCAATGATTTGAAATTTATATTAAGACTTTTAACCCTTTGTCTCTCATGTATGGTACAAACATTTTTTACAGTTTGTCATCTGCCTTCTGATCTTGTTACAGCGTTCTCGGGAAGAATGTCATTGAGTTCCGGGTACTTAAAGATCTTATATAAAACGGTGCCTTCCCCCTTCTCTGAGAATTAAACAGGAAAAATGAAATGGAAGGGAGACAAGCAAGATTTGACATTGATTTAGGAAGAACTCCAGACTCTGAAGGGCCATTCGCAGTCTCTCTCTGGACTCGCAGCTGGGTGAGCTGATTGGCTCACAGTATGCACTTAATAAATAGTAGCTGTGGTCGATTCATCCACTCGACCAATACTTCTTGAGTTCCAATATGTCCCAGGCACTGTTCCAGGTCATAGGAGCCCAGAGTGAACAAGACAGACACAAGTCCCTGAACTCGGGTAGAAATGACATTGTACCCCAGGGAGAGGAATGTTACTGTTTGTCCTTGCTGGGTACTGGGTGGGGGTGACTCGATTCTGAAAAGGAATTTAGAAGTCACTTGGTTCAATCTCATTATGGTCCATCCGGGGAAACTGAGGCCCAGAAATGAAGTGACTTGCCAAGGTCACTGAACCAGACGGTAGTAAAGGCAAAATTAGAATTGATCTCTGTGAAGGTCAAGGGTACCTGTCGGGCACCAGTTTTGTACAGGAAGGTGAGTGCATTGTCATGAATAAACCATCTGACACTCGCCCACCTTGGCAGGGAGGGATGGTCAGATGTCTGCTGGCTAGAGATGACGGTGCTATTCTGGGGAGAGACAGACCCCACCTCCCCTCAATTTGGAGGACGGCTGCTCACCCACCATCCTATGTCTGGAGGCTGAGAAAGAGAGAGAAAGAAAAAGAAAAAGAGAGAGAGAGGCCAGACACAAGAGTGGGGCAGAATGACCTGCCATGACCTCGCTTTACCTTAGCTGGCTGCATCAGAGACCTTGGGGACCTGAGGACCAGCCTAGCTCTGCTGCACCCTGATGCGAGACCGTGGGCTGCTCCCACTGCCAAGCTGGCTGCGGGCTGTGGGTCTGGCCCTTCTCTGCCCCCTTCACGCTTCAGATGGACTCTAGCCATCAGCAGCACAGGAAGCCATTCTTATCGGGGTCCTTGGTCCCTCACTCTGTAGGATGCTCAGACACACTGGCCTGCGTGGACCATGCATCTGAGCCAGAGGCAGAGCCTCCCCCCGGAAGGACAGGGAGCCCAGCTAAGTTCCCTGACTACGCGTCCTCAGGGCACCTGGTGAAGGGAGGGGCTCTAGCAGGCACTCAACAAACATGCTGATTACTTAATGAGGGAAAGGAATGATAACAACGTTTGGTGAGGAGTCTCAGCTCATGGAGATATGAACATGAAATGGCTAATTTCGCCCCCAGTAACTGACTGTGCCCTGCTAGCACCCCCAGCCTGGAGCAGCGAGCTCCGTTAACCACATCCTCCTGACTTGTTTATTAAGCAGCCTCACTCCCGTCCTTTAAAAGCCAATTCTGTTTATTTAAAACCTGCAGGCTCCCATTTAATTCAAGTCTTGTCCTCCCCATCTTTGGCATCCAGGAGGGAAAACGCTCCCTCCTTTCGAGACTCCAGTCTGCTCTGACATCGGTGGGGGTGGAGCAGGCGGGTGGGGCCACCCCTGGGGTCCTCTGGACTTGGGCGTGAGCCCTGGCTGCCCTCTCTGCTCAGCTTTGGGCCTGGAACATCCCATTCTGGATGGCAGGATGCTGCTGTCCGCTGTCTCCACCCTGGTGCAATAATAATAACCGTCATTTATTAAGTGCCTACTGTGTGCTGGGCACTGTTCATACCTGAGTTCTTGGTATGAGGCAACCCTGCCAGGTAATCCTGTTCATCCCCACTTCACAGCTGAGACAACGGAGACTTAGGAGGTGCAGTGACTTGCTCAAGGCCGCTGAGAAGCAGGACCCGTGCCCGCAGCTACCCGCCTCTAAGGCCAGGCTCCAGGAAACCTCGGCGGCCAAGCAGTCTGCTGGTTCTCGAAGCCGAGGAGAGGTGGCTTTTGTCAGGGGTACTGCAGGAGTGTGCTCCAGCCCAACGCCCTCATTTCCCAGCAGGCTCGGGAGGAGGGATGAGGCCCAGACACCCCGAAACCCCTAGGGCAAGCGGCAGGGTCTCCGGATTCTGGGCTGGGGACACCAGGGACACATGTAGGCTGGCGTGGGAAGAATCTCCTTGTCCATCTGAGGCCATGTCCACGGGGCCCTGGGAGCCTCACTGCTGCCGCTGTCGCCCAGGAGCCCCAGTGGGCCGGCCTGGGAGGAGGCCACGAATCAGTGGGCAGAGGAAGCGAAGGTGCGAGGGGGTGTAAGAGCCGGCCTCGCCGGTCGGGCCTCCTCCTCGCGGGCCTGGCTCCATTAGCGCAGGTTAATTACGCGGACGGGCCGGGCGTGCTGTGGCAGGCGGGGAAGCCTTTCTGGGCATCCGCTGGCCTCGCGGCTGACACGTGCAGCCTCACTAGTGCCTCCTGACGGGGCTTCATTTGTCACGGTGAGACAGGCAGAGTGGGACCATTTTTCAAAGGCGGACGCAGGTCCTCCCCTCTGGGGCTTCATTGTCATCCCCCACGCCTACCTCAGGGCCTCTGCTACCCTCCCCCAGGGATTCTTCGCACAGAGGTGTCATGGTCACGGGCATGGAGGGACCCAGGAAGGCAGCCCCCAGCGTGGCCTCTGCCCACACTGAAAACATCCACTTTGAATTCTGCCTCCACAGCTTGAAGCGGGCAACTGCATTGGAGTTGAGCAAACGTCGATTCACTCAGCCACTTCTCGCTCCAGCCCTTGCCGGGCTGATCAGCTCTGCACAAGCTTGGGAGCCTCCTTCAGGTGCAACCCGACAGTGACTCACCTTTCTCCAGGTGCGAGTGAGGCCCACTCTCCACGGCCGTGGTATGGGACGCCCGCAGGAGTCCGTGTGGCACTCCAGCATGCGCAACCCAGAAATGCGTCAGGGTGTGTGCACGCGTGTCTGTGGGTGTTTGTACACATGTGTGCGTGTCTACAGAGGGCGGTTAATGCCCACAGGGCGACCCTTGACCAATGGGTCACTTCCTGTGTTTATTGCCCTGGGGGATTGTCTAAGTCAGTTCAGGCTGCTGTAACAAAATACCTTAGATTGAGTAACTTATAACAACAGAAATTTATCGCTCACAGATCTGGAGACTGGAGGTCCAAGATCAAGTGCCGCAGCAGAAGCAGTGTCTGGTGAGGGCTTGCTCTCCGCGTCAAAGACAGCGCCTTCCTGCTGCGTCCTCACACGGGGGACGGAGGGAATGAGTCCCTCACGCCTCTTTTATAAGGACACTAATCCCACTCATGAGGGTGGAGTCCTCATGACCTAACCACCTCTCAAAGGCCCCCTCCGCCAATACCATCACCTTGGGGGTTAGGTTTCAACATAGGAATTTTGTGGAGAACAAAAACACTCAGACCATAGTATTCTGCCCCTGGCCTCCCAAAATTCATGTCTTTCTCATAGGCAGAATACATTTATTCCCTCCTAATAGCCCCCAAAGTCTTAACTCATTCCAACTCAAAAGCCCAGAGTCTTGTCTAAATATCATCTACATCAGATACGGGTGAGATTCAAGGTACTTTTGTCCCGAGGCAAATTGCTCTCCAGCTGTGTACATGTGAAATCAAATGACCACACAAATAAATATAAAATTATCTCTGGGATTAGTGCTAGGAAGAAATCCATGGTTCTCTGAGGGCAGATCCTATGTGGGAGGTCGGGGAGGGCTTCCTGGAGGAGGTGAGAACTCAGTCACCCACTGACGGATGGGTAGGAGTTACCCAGGTAAAGTTCGGGAGAAGCAAGGGAAGAGATCCCAGTTCCAGGTAACTCTGTCCCGTGTGTGTCCATCTCAAAGCTGCTTCTCACTGTTCCCAGGTCTGTGTCCTAGTCTGTGCCCCCCTAGGAAACTGGGCTCAGAGAGGTTAGCATGTGGAGGCCACAGTGAGGCAGTCACTGAGGGAAAGTCACCACCAGCCAAAACTGGGGAAGTAAAATTTCTTTAATGGCAGAGATTGTGGAAACAGAGACCCAGTGGCATAAAGCCCTCAGGAAGAGGGGCCCCAAGGGACGTGAGTTGTCCACAAGGACAGTTTCCACATGGGAGGTTTCTCTAGGTGTGAGTAGCTCCTTCTGCTATTCTCACCAGTGTTTTCCCTCTCTCCCTCTCTCTCTGGTCTCTCCAGATGGTTCTAAAGACCTTTCCTGTGGGTCCGACTACTGAAGCAGCACCAGTGGGAGAGGAGAACCCCAGGCTTCTGCCGTGCAGCGTGGGGACAGACAGCAGGTGCTCACAGGAATGGGCCTGGCCATCTTGTGGTCCTGCCTCTGCCACTGATTGGCTGTGTGACCCTGATGCAGACACTGCCCCTTCTGTGGCCCCGCGAGGGGAAAGCCTGTCCTACTTCACGTCTCTCTGGGTCTGAAAGTCAGAGAAGAGGCAGGGACACGCAGGGTGGTGTGTCAGGAGCAGGGCTCCAGCTCGGCAGGTGGCAGGGTGGCTGTCCTGCATCCCCATCCAGGGACCCGACCTTGGGGAGGGCGGCCTTGCCCCCTCCCCAGCAGCCCTAGATGGAGCACCTGCCACAGCCCGACCATGTTTCTGGGAATGTTCATTCCCTCCTCACAACGTCAGGCTGTCCCCACCCTGCCTGGGAAGGGTCAGGAAGAGAAACGAAAAGAAAGGAGACCTTTCTCTTTGTGCTCTCTCTCCCCAGAGAGAGAAGCTGAGAGCCCAGAGGCCACGGGGCCTCCTCTCCCCTCCGTGAGAGCCCAGGATCCTCTGCCCGCCATCTCTGCCCCGACTCACCCGCTGGTCTTGGCTGCCCGCTCCGAACCCATCCCTGGGGGCCTCCCACAGGGTGGACAGGCCCAGAAAGGAGTGGGGTCCCAGTCTGAGGCTGACCAGCAGCCCCCCAGCCCTGCCTTTGACCACAGTCCCATGCCCCAGGGCTCATGGCTGTGGCTGTGGCCCTGCCCTCTTGACAGCCCTGGGCTCTCCTGGACTGTGTCATCCAGGAGCTGGTGACAGGCAGGATGAGGAACTCTGATGTTCTTTCGGGAAACCGTCTTTTGTGCAAACGGGAAACTGAGGCCCCAAAGGGAGCAGGCAGTGTGGCAGCAGAGACCACATGAGGAAGGAGCACTGGCCTGAGAGTCTGCAGACCTGGGCGTGTATCCAGCCACATCATGCACTGCCTTCTGCCTTCCAGGCCTAAAACAGATCGTAGTCTCAGACCTGCCTAACATGTAGTATGGGTCTGGGGTCTGACTCGATTTTGTTTGCACGGTCTCCGCAAGCCATCACATGCCATCCGGACTGAAGCCACACAGGGAGCCTGACATCCAGGGCTCTGGACTCCCAGAACAGTGCTCTTTCCTCAGCACTGGAGGCCCTGGCTGAGTTTCAGGGCCCCAGCCCAGGAGGTGAGGAATGGGGCGAGGGAGGAGGAAGGAGGAGTTCGTGGGAGAGGAGCCCTAGACGCTCAGGCTCCGTGGGGAAGGGCATAGCCCCCCACATGGTTCCTGCAGTGACGGAGGCCTTGGGTAGGTGCCCCCAGCAGGAGCAGGCCCCTCCTGAGTCTTCGGTGCGGCCAGAGGCCTCCACTAGCTGGAACCCTAGGCTGGAACACAAGCCGTGTGCCCAAGTAGGACAGATTGGCCGGCCTGTCCTCAGCCTCCCAGACTCCTGCTCACTAAATAAACACCTGCGCACGGGCTCATCATTCACCTCCCCTAATTAGCTCCCCACTCGCCAGCCTCCATCCGTCTTCACCTTGCCGCTGCGGCTCCATCATGTATTTATTTTTGCACTTCCCAGTAGGCACCCTGCTGGCCAGGGGACCAGGGCGGCCAGGCCAGCTCGGTTAGGGTGGGGCTTGCTCCCTGCCACCTGGAAGTCCACAGCCGGCCTGTGGCCACTTCTGGCCACCACATCACCCACCCCATAGCAGAGCTCCCAGCCCCGCCCTTGGGAGCTGAAGGACCGGGTTGGGGGGGCTGTCGCAGAGGACAGTTCAACTTAGTTTAACAAACACAGGGGCACCAGTGCTGCTGAGGGACCTTGGGCGGGCCACTTCTCCCCTCTGGTTCCCAGCCTGTGGAACTGAGAATCGGAAGCAGGTCACGAGCTGAAGGCAAGCGCTGTGTCCTGTGTCCCGGGTCTCAGTCATCTGTGCTGGCCCCGAGGGCTGGATTGAACAGGCTCTGAGTGATTGGGCGGGCGGGGGAGGTAGGTGGAGAGAAGAGGGGATTCCAGGTGACTGTGCCTCCCCGCCCCCACCCTCACCCCCGTGGGGCCCAACCCTTTGCGTGGTCTCCACCACTTCCTCCAGACAGCAGAGTGCCTGGCTTGTGTTCAGGTGGGATGGGCCTGTGAGGTATGCTTCATTGTCACCCTCTCTTGCACAGGCAGAAACAGAGGTTCAGAGAGGCTCATGCACGAGCCCGAGGCTGCACAGCTTCGGCAGGGCCACAGCTGGGATGTGGCCCTGATGCCCTGACTTCAGAGTCCCTGCCCTGCCCTCCCAGCCTCTCATAGGCGAGGCCAGGCAAACTGGGGAGCTATAGTAGCCCCTCCTCAAGGAGATACTCAGTGATCATCTTGGTGATGGGGAGGGCAGGCCCACACTCTTCGGGCCATTGTTCTCCTGAAAATTAAGTCATCCCACTGGGCCCCTTAAGCCTTTTTGGAGCTGTCTGTTCCCAAAGCCTCAGCCAGACGGCAGCTGGAAGTCTGTTAATATTCATTGAATCTCTCCAGGGCTGCTGGGAGCCGCCTTTTAATTGTCTCATTGCTGTCTATTCCTTTATCGAGAAGGAGCCTAAGAGCGGAGAACAATCAGTTATCTCATTATAGATCAGGGGCTGGAAAGGGGAGCTCCTCCACTCTGGCCTCCACCCCCTGGAGGGAAGGGCCTGCCCGGGGAGGAAGGGGCTCAGGCTTCAGCCCTCACAATCATGCCAAGCTCGTTCCCACCAGCCTGAAGAGGAGGTTTGCACACAGCATTTTGGTCCACATGGTCAGCTGCTGGGCAGACACAGTTGGAGATAGCTGGGGGGTCAAAAGGGAGGTGAGAAGACACTGATGTGTGGGCTCCAAGTCTCACTCTCTGTCTTTCAAAGCTGCAGAGAACACAAAGAACATAGACCTGGAATGTAGAGATTATCTTGTCATCTATCGACCCACTCAACCATCCATCCATCCATCCGTCCATTCATCCATTATCCATCTACCCATCCGACTATCCGTTCACCCGTCCATCCATCCACCCATACTCATCTGCCCATCCGTCCATTTCTCCATCCATCCATCCATCCACCTACCCACCCACTCCTCTACCCATCTGACAATTTGTCCACCCATTCCTCCAGTAGGCCAGGGAGAAACCAGCATTTGTCAAGCATATCATTCTTTTCAAAACAATTTTCTTTCTCTTATCTCATTAGCTCTTCACAAGCGTTTGGTCCCACTTGACAAATGGAGAAAATGGGGTCCAGAGAGGGGCAGAGATCTGCTCCAGGCAGACAGGGCAGAGCAGTTTCCAGAGCGGAGGCTCAGTAGGAAACTTCCAGGTGGAGTCGCGCATAAAGGCCTGGACTGAGGGACAAGTCAGGGCTGAAATCCGGTCCTCGCCCTGCTCCCCAAGTAGCAAGGAGCTGTGTCTGCGTGGAAGCAGGGGAGACTTTCTCTTTGCACAAAGGCACCGTCATCTTGCCAGGCTAAGACTCCAGCCCAGGGTGCCTTTATGAACTCTCAGGAAGAAACCGCTGAGCAAACCCTCAGTGGGAGCAGCCCCCCTGCAGAGCAGTGGGGGAGACTGGCCTGTGACGGAGCGACCCCGGGTTCCACGGCACCACAGCTTAGCCAGCCCCAGGGTGGCCAAGTTCCTCTCTCCCTCCAAGCCGGCGCCAACCCCACGCCAGGCGGGTTGCCTGTATTGGGGCTTCTAGTTGGCCACCTTTAGGGCTGCATGCTCTTCGGGAACTGCCAGTTGTTTGGATTACCCTGGTTGGCAATTTTCTTTCTGGTGCTCGTGTTTGGTTTTGATCTGTTCTTTAATCAACTTTATTGAAGTAAAATTTATATGCAATAAAATGCACCCATAAAAATGTACAGTTCTATGGGCTTTGACAAATGTGTACACTCACGTAACCACCACCACAGTAAAGATACAGAGCTTTCCTGTTACCCCGGAAAGCTCCCTCCCCTGCAGTCTCCCTTACCCCAGCGTGACCCCAGAAAGCACGCTCTGACCTTCCGACACTAGCACTGACATTTCCCTCTTCTAGGATCGCGTAAAGGACATCCCACGGCACGTGCTCTTTCGTGTCTGGATTCTTTTGCTTAGCATCCTGTTTTTGAGATTGATCCATGCTGTTTCACGTGTCGGTAGTTTAATAGTCTTCCATCGCATGTGACAACTTATTGATCCCTTTACCTGCCGCTGGACATTTGGGTTGTTTCTAGGCTTTGGAGAATAATATACATAAAGCTATTACACACGTTTGCATGTGAGTCTCTGTGTAGACTTGCTTTCATTTCTCTTGGCCAACATCCAGGAGTGGAATTTCTGGGTCAAGGACAGTTTTATGTTTAGACTTATGAGAAACTTTCACACCTTTTTCAAAGTGGTTGTATCATTTTACACCGTCACTGGCAGTGTGAGGGAGTTCCAACTGACCCACATCCTCACCAACCTTTTCTAGTGTCTAGACCATTCTATGTGTAGTGATATCTCATTGCAGTTTTGATTCGGGGGCCAATTTTTTGGGACCCACCCTGTGCCTAGCCTGGACTGTGAGCTCTCTGGGACAAACACTGACTCCCCGGAGTCACCCAAGAGCAGACAGGCAGCAAGCAGGAATTGAATCAGTGTTTGTAAACGTAGCCAGGAGCAGAGCTGGGACTTTCTGGAGGGAGGCAGGCAGCTATCTGAGCCTCAGTTTCCTCACCTGGCAAAGAGGCACCACCTCTGCCCTGCCTGTCCCTAGGACAGCTCTGCGTTAAGAATCCACTAAACTGAAGGATGATCAGCACTAGAACTGCCAGGGCTCATGGCCACCCAAGCCAGCTCCCACCTCCTCCTCTCTCCGCCTCACGAGATGGTTATTACCAGGCCCCTTGTGCCAGCGTGGGGACCGAGGCTCGGCCGGGCCAAGGCACCAGGTCTGCATGACCCCAGCGCCTGCGCTTGTACTTTGGCGTGAACCACACTGCTGCAAAGTCACCAGGACCGGGACGGGCTGGATCGTCCTCATGATCAGCAGATGCGCGTCGGCCAGGATGCGCACACGCCCGTGTTCCTGCCGCCATCCGGCAGCCCTTCCGGACGCTCCGGTCTCTGGGGCTCCGACGCCACGTCTGTCGCTCCATTATCCTGAGCGGCCTCCCTGGATCCCATTACTTCGCTGCTGTTATTACTTATTCATCGACGGAGCCCTCAGCCTGTGGATAGGCACTTACCTTGATGTCTCTGACAGGGGTCAGGGGCCCCACTCAGAGTGTATTAATCACCAGTCGCGCCAGCGGCGAGCCCGTGTCCCCCGAGAGTGAGCAGATCATGTTGCAGACCCAGAGGGCCTGTCGCGCGGCCTCTTTCCCAGGCAGGAATCCGCCACTGACTTTTAGAGCTGCACGAGCCCTGGCGAGCATCTGGGCAGGCGGGGAAACTGAGGCTCAGAGAGGAGGGGGCCTCCGCCCCAGGTCCCACATCTCATCGAGGTGTTATCTGGGGCTCTCTCCATACACAAATGCACAGTGATACTAATGTCGTGTACAGAGACGGGCTTTATAGTTTGTATCTATTCTCCTGTCTGATTTGCTGCTCATACAATTCCTCAGGACCAATAAGGTCTTTTAATCAGCCAGGAAGACAGAGAGAGAGAGAGAGAGAGAGAGAGAGAGGTGGGATGGATGGAGACCTAGATGCTATAGATCTAGAAACTGAATCTCTTAGCAATTAAGCGACCCGCAGGCCATCAGGGTATTGATAAATGGCAGAGCTGGGAGCAGGACCCAGCGGTTCCCGCCCCAGTCTGGTGCCCCGGCTTAGGCCAGGAAATGCAGGGTGTGTACCTGGGTCTGTTCCTTTCCTTCCGACCGTTTACGAACAAAAGGGATCTGTGGGTGGCTGGGCTGGAAACTGAGAACGCAGTCCAGCTGGGAGTCCGGGGGCAGAAACGGGCAGTGATGGGGGGTCCCTGGTTACCAGGCACTGTGCTTTAAAGTTGGTGCACCTTTGTGAGGAGAGCGCCACCGCAGCCGTCAGCACACACCACATCCTTCCCATGTGCCACAGATCACTTGCAAGCACCTCACCGCTATGGCTCTCATTATAATATTGGTCCCATTTTACAGATGCAGTAACTGAAGCGATCACTGGCCCAAACCAGTTCCTGAGGGGTAGAGTTAGGATCCAGCACCAGGCAGTCAGAGCCAAGCCTGAACCCTTAGCCGCTACCCGAGCCCGTCAGGCAGAGTGAAGTTTGGGGGTCGGCAGGAGACAGAAGCAAAGTTGCAGGTGCCGAGGAGGCCAAGTCCCTGTGAGGCCAGGACTCAGCGTCTCTTGGAGGACGTGGGCCTGAGTGGGACTTGCAGGACCTTCAGCGCCACGGCGCGGGCGGTGAAAGCAACACCCACTCTGGAGTCAGGCGCTCCGGCACTTCCTCACCATGTGCTTGCTGTGTGAGCTTGGGTGAATCACTTCACCTCTCTGAACCCCGGATTCCTCCCCAGAAAAATGGAGCCAATAACGCTCTCTTCCTGGTTACTGTGAGGACACAGTGAGACTAAATGACAGCTTGACGGCCGCGGGAGAGACAGGGAAGATGTGGCTCCCATTTCAGGCCGTTGTCCCCACCCAGAGGGCTCCATCCTCTTTGTCCTCCCAGCTCCTGCAGGTTGAGGGCCTAGACCTGAGCTGTGTATGGGAGACAGAGCAGGGAGTGGGTGGTGTGTTTAGATGACTTTTCCTGGAGGGAGTTATTTTCTGCCAGTCTAGGTCAGCCCAGCCAGGGGGCAGCGTGAGTTGCCTTTTGGTCCAGCTGCAAAATGCAGGTGGCCCAGCCTGCAGCCTGAGGACCCAAGATGCCAGCCTGGGTTTGGACCTGGAGAGGGGCTGGCTCAAGCCTGTGCATCCTGGATCCTGGTTGCCCGGAGAGGGGAGGTCCTGAGAGGGGCCTGGAGAGGGGAGGTCTTCAAGATAATGGTCTCGAAGCTGAGGACGGAGCCCCCAGGGCTCCTGACTCTGCAGACCCAACCTGAGGGCTCTGGCCCCAGGCTGCTTGTGTGCACTTAGAGTCCCTTCCCACTCTGGGCTTAGACATCCGACTGCTGTCATGGCGAAGGCTGGGGAGGATGAGGGTGATGGAGATCTCACAGAGTAGACCCTCAGGAGCTCAGCTGGTGGTAGAGCTGGCCCAGCTTGGGGTAAAGCCTGTGGGTGCCCCATTTCCTTGGCCTCCAGCCATGAGCAAGTGGGCCAGGCACTCAGGCCATTGTCAGGGGCCATGGGAGGGCCTGGCCCTGCCTCAGCCTGGCCCTGAGCCCTGTGGAAGTCTAGGCCCACCCTGAACCCCCAGGGCACTGCTCAGGCCATGGCCCCACCTGCAGTGCTTTCCTCACTCATCTTCGAAGAAGGTCCCCAGGAGGTCCCAGGACTACGTCAGCCTGATGACATTGTTCTTATCTGTCTTTGTCTTCTGAGTGACTCTTTTGTCTCATCCTGTGTTCCCCCATTAGAGTGTGAGCTCCTGGGGGCAATAGGAGAACAGAGGCCAGGTGTCCTGAGCCATGAGTCCCAGTCCCAAGCCCCCTAGCAGCTGTGTGATATTGAGTAAATCACTTAACCTCTCTGAGTCTCCATTCCATCCATAAGAAGGGGATACAACCTGCTTTGCCTTCTCTTCCAGGCTCAGGTACACTAAAGACTGAAGCCAACTTGCCTGGAGCCCTCGGCTGGGCCCAGTCGAGGAGACAGAGTGAGCTGGGCACATTTCTTGGCCTCAAGCTTGCTCTCGGTGAGGAACGCGGAGCCGTACTCTGAACGGGGCCTGCGGAGAGCCCTGGGATGGGAGAGATTGATCTACATGGGGTAACAGGGAGGGCTTCCTGGCAGAGCTGTGAATAGGGCAGGTGGGCAACGTCGTGGCCAGGTGTGTGCAGGGCTGCCAGGGACAAACTAGGAACAGCAGCTTACAGAGCGTGGCCGCATTGGTGCTCCACATCTGTGACCCCAGCCCAGCAAGCCACCCAGCACCGCGGCCTCGTGCCTGCCCTCCTGGAGTTTACAGTGGGGGCGGGGAGAGAGACTCATAATCACCAAACAATGTAAAGCTTTACTGGGGGTGGGGGGCTAGGGTGGGAGGAAGGAAAGCCGGGCGATCATCTCATGAGTGTTTCCTATGTGCACACTTTGTGTGCATTGCCTTGTTTAATCCTGACTGGCAGATACTGTCAGTGTCCCAGGGAAACTGAAGACCAGAGAGGTGAAGTAACTTGCCCGGATTTGCACAGTCGGCATGCGGCAGAGCAGGACTTGAATCCCGAACATCGCCCTACTGTAATCACTAAACTACCCTGCTGTGTGCCTAACACAGCTGCTTCCCCCTGGCGTTTCTGGTTCCCCTCCCCTTCTTCTGACCACCAGGATGACGCACCAGAATGGAGTTAGTCCTGAATAACCGGGCAGAATGGCAGATTTGCGAGTGTAGCCGGAGACCTTTGCTAGAAGGTACCCACCTCTCCCCAGACTCCAGGAAGACCTCAGCACCTGGCAGGGAGGAGGGGAGGAGAGCAGGAGGGCCGGACAGAGGAGTGAGAGCCAGTGGGTCCCCTAGGAGAGGCCTTGACCTTGCTTTTTCACTTCCGCCAAGCCCCCACCCCGCATGGGAACTCCAGGGTCAGAGAGGATCTGCATCCGTCCCCCCCATTTGCCCTACTCAGTGGGACCCCCAAGTTTCCCTGGGCCCAGTGTCACATGGGACCAGAAAAAATGCCAGTGCAGGGTCTCTCCAGAGCAGCATGGGGACCTGGGATCCCCAGTGGACCCCAGGGATGATGCAGCGGGGACTGTGGGGGCTGGGCTGGGATGGAACTGGGCTGTGCCCCGGGATGTCAGCTGCACAGGTGACGGTCTCAGTGTTGACAGCAAAGCACAGTGGACTCGCCTGTTGTTCCCCCACACGAAATGCTGGGGAGAGCAGGAGAGTCCTGAATGGCCTTATGTTACATTTCAGCCTCCTCTAGAATGGGGGCTTGTGGTAGAACTTAAGTTCAGTTACAGAAAAATATGGTCACCTTTTTTTGCACCGCTGATTTTATCAACTCAGAACCACTGTGAAGGAGACTTAGGGCACCAGGAATGTGACTTTGATGGGGAAGTCAGGGAAGGCTTCCTGGAGGACGTGATGCTTGGGCTGAGCTCTGAAGGAAGAGGAGGAGATGAGAGGGATGGGAAGAATTTTCCAGGTAGAAGGAAGCACATGTGCAAAGGCCCTGTGGCAGGAGGGAGCGTGGTGGAGGACACTGTGCAAACTGCCTGTTTATCCTGCTGGGAGCCAGGACTGCGGCCAGCGCAGCTTCTGGTAGTTAACACAAGGACCCAGGGAGCAGGGCTCTCAGAACACGCTCATCTCTGGTTTTCAGTGGCTCACACTGTTTTTTGCCAACTCTGGGACCCTGACTCCAGCACAGCCTCAGAATATAAGTAGCAGAGGAGGAGCCCCAGGCGGCACCCTTAATATCCTACTGGAGAAATCAAGTCAGAAAGGCAAGCAACTTGCCAAATCTCACCCAGACCACACGGCAGAGGAGACACTGCAGAGCTGAGGCCCTGCCCTGTAGATTCAAGCCTCTTACCATCAGAGAAGAGGCCGGTTACAGCTGGTCCCCAGCTCTTTCTCAGGCCTGGGAGGTTTCTAATGGTCAGAGGATGCAGTAGCAGCTGCCCTGGGTGGAAATGAGCAGCCAGAACTCACAGCCACCCCGCCGCGCTGGTCACAACCCCACAACCACCGCAGTGACCACTTCAACCGCCCATACGGTGGGAAGGGGTGGGCAGCCAAGCCGTGTCTGATGCCGGCTGCTCCAGCAGAGTCCCGCCTATGCCTAGACCCTCCAGGTGCCTCTGAGGTCACGGAGGGACAGTGATATGCTCAAGGTCACCAGGAGGTAAGTAGCGCAGGACCCCCGGCCACCAGACTGGCTCCATCTGTGCTAGAAGCAGCCCTTCCTCCTCTGCGGCCCCAGGTGTGGGTGGCCTGGCTGAGGGGAGACGCATGGAGGGGGCTCCCCAGCATCAGCCCCCCGGGCTTGCCAGGTAATTATGCATAGAGCTAATGTTAATAAAGACTCCAGGAAAGGGGTTTTAATTCCAGATCTCACCACCAGATTATTGCACATGAGGGAAATACCAGGGCCCCAAACTCTCTGCGTCCCTCGCGCTCCATCTCTAAGCAATCTGCTGCTTTTATTAATTCTGGCTGGATTTTCCCAGGCTGGGGAGGTGGGGAGCAGGAGGGAGGCATGCGGAGGCAGGTCCGGGGAGAGGCCAGAGTGGCAATTTGGGACAGACCTTGGGCTTTCTACTCCTTCCTCCTTCAACACCCCCACCCTGTCCCTGGGACACGAAAGCTCTGCCCAGCCCGGCTCCACCCTGCTGCCTCCAGAAATGGGACCTCTACCTGCTCTTTCGCTCCCCTCCTCCCTTCCCCTCTCAGCCTCTGCTTCTTTCTCATCCCTTCAGCCTCCAAGAATCACAGGCTGACTTTCCTTCCCACCTGGACCCCACCCCAGTGGCTCCAATTCCTTGAGTGACTTAGAGTGATGCTAAGATTCAATGTCTAGGAATTTTTCCAAAAATGAAACTGAGCAAAAGAAATAATGGGGGGAAAATTCTAAATGCCCATCAAGGGTGGCTTATTTTCTAAATTATGGTACAACCATACTCTGGAACACTCTACATGCAACGAAATGGTATAATCTACAAGGTATATTGTTGAGAGAAAAAAATCAAGGTGCAGAACAACATGCATGGTGTGGTGTGCTACTTTTTTTTCTTTTTTTGGTGACAGAGTCTGGCTCTTTCACCCCAGGTAGAGTGCAGTGGTGTCATTACAGCTCACAGCAACCTCCAACTCCCGGGCTTAAGCAATCCTCCTGCCTTGACCTCCAGAGCAGCTGAGACTACAGGTTGTGCCAACACACGCGGCTACATGGTGTGCTACCTTTTGTGTAGAAACACACACACACACACACATACACACACACACACACGCACACATATACTCTTGGATAAACATGGAACATGACCTAATTCATTACAAAGTTGCTGTGGAGACAAAAGGAGAAAATGCTTGTATAATGCTTGGTACAGTGTCTATTACATAGTAAATGCTCAAAAAATCTTGCTGTATTTATCATTTGACATCTGACACCAAAGTTCCTTTCCATTCTACCTCGATACCTCTCTGGAAAGGACATTTACACGGACAACACTTGAGAAGAGTGTGGGTCATAAATGACAGGAAGCCAGCATAGGTTTCGGGGGGCAACGGTGAAGTCCCAGAGGGGCTCCAACTGCAGCCCTGGATGGCGGCCACCACTCCATGGGCCTCGGGAGGTGGACAAAGGAAGCAGACCTACAGTTGGAAGTCTCAGGAAGGCAGAGCTCAGTGCGGAAGAAATGAGACCCATGAAAGCTAATTTCCTGGGGAAGTGGTGACCTCACCATGACATCAGACATCCCAGCAGAGGCAGGCCACCGCTCGATCGGACAGCCGGAGAGGAAATGCTTGTGCAGCCTGGTGATGCAGCCTCTCTCTCTAATGTGGTTCTAAAAGTCCGTGATTTGAGTGCAAACTTCTAAGGTCTTTAGGAATCCCCTAGGGAACTTATGAGCTTGTGGAAATGCAGATCACCAGGCCCCCACTTGCAGATAGTCTATTTGGCTTCATGGGGCCTGGAAATCAGTATTTATCCAAGAAACCCTTCCCTGTGGAAGTTCCAGTTGAGGGGAAGATGGAGAGGGCATCCTTCACCTTGTTTCTCCTGCTGAGTGCGGTACATATCTAGACACACTGCGAGAAGCAGCTTTCTGAGGACTCTGAAGAGTAAATAGAAGCAGATAGATTGGAAAAGAAAACGAGAGTTTAAATTACCATCAAACCAGAAGGTTTAAGTAAGACTCAGAGTCTCATAACATGATATCCGAAATATTGAAGATACTGCCAGGCGCGGTGGCTCACGCCTGTAATCCTAGCACTCCGGGAGGCCAAGGTGGGTGGATTGCTCAAGGTCAGGAGTTCGAGACCAGCCTGACGAAGAGCGAGAACCCGTCTCTACTAAAAAATAGAAAGAAATGATCTGGACAACTAAAAATATATATATACAGGAAAAAATTAGCTGGACATGGTGGTGCATGCCTGTAGTCCCAGCTACTCGGGAGGCTGAGGCAGTAGGATCGCCTGAGCCCAGGAGTTTGAGGTTGC